>JASKGO010006753.1:0-37905 GCA_030556065.1 Holobus sp. GC000080 | reverse complement strand
AGAGAGAGAGAGAGAGAGAGAGAAAGAGAGAGAGAGAAGGTGAAACGAATGCGAAGTAAACTCAGGTGGATTAAAAGCCAACCACCTTAAATCTTCATTTAGACCTTAATGTGTACTAGTGGCTTTAAACTTACTATACATTTCTCGCTGGATAATTAACTAAATTAACTTAATGTCGGTGGTTGCATTCAGAGATAGGGTATGTGCCGCAACTCAATTTTCCCTTTCGTTTCCATATTGTTCTAAATGGCTAACCGCAGTTGCTGTTGCTTTTTTTTTCTCCCAGCGTTCGTTCTGCTTTCTTTATATGTTTCTTTTTTTCTTGCTATTTAAATGGTCCGCCATATATTTCTTTGGGCGTATATTGTCCCGTCACATGCATGCGACGCATTTCCAGGTCATCTGAGGTTTTTGCCTCTTCCTTTTTTTATAATATTCCATGCCACTAATACGTATACTAATATATAAATACTAATAGTGCTTTTTTACTATTTATTTCCACTGTACGATTTACAAAATTTATTAAATTACCTTTGCTTTTTTAAAATGATTAAATAGTTTATAATTGTTACTTTGGCGAAGGAATAGGGGATGCATTAGGAGTCCGACCCTTCATTAACAATTGCGAATCTAAATTAGCAGTAAATTGCGAAACTAATGAGTTCATGTATTCACTTTGAAGCATGCCAAGTGTCCAAAGAGGGACATTTTAAAGCCACCGCAAAGTGAATCGTTGAATTAACAATTTTGCTATCGTTAACTATTGACTATCTATTATTTATTGAAATGACATGACGCAAATTGAGATTTTGCATTCCATTTTGTATCATGTTTATGATTCAATTTAAAAAATGTGGCATACAAAGGCTTTGTATTGTACTCCGTCTGTGCCAAATTATGTCATAAATTTCATTAGATATCTTAGATTACAAACAAAATTTTAATTCTCTTTGTCTCACGAAAACTTATATCAAATTTTGAATATACAGAGGCCATCAAGCTGTAATATAAAAAGGATAAAAAATAGACACATCAGGTATTTCCTTGTTAGTTCATACTATGATTACCATTAAAAAACACATTTTTTAAGAAAAATCAATCAAGCTATGGAAAATTTGATAAATTATTTCCGTATTATTCTAAAATATCTATAGGAATAATAATAATTCTTTTTTTCTATCACAAATAGTTTTCCTGGAATTAATTATCAAAATGTATTCTATGGCAAATAATTTTCACAGAATAAAAAAATTCGTCGATTTTTACAGGATAATTCGGGAACCAGGTGACATACCGGACTTTTGCAAACGGGTGTAAGTTAGGCGTAAAATGTTGCCCATTTTGATCGATTTAATAGTAATGACATAAATGTTATATTTGGAAGAAACTTTTCAATTAAGTATAAATTTTTACAAGTTTCGATAAAATTGATTGAAATAACATTAATTCGTATACCATAATTAGAAACAAAATAAAAACAACCATAATTTGGGGCAGAGTCAATCATTTATGGAAAAAAAAAACCCTGTATCAATAGCATTTCATTTTTTCTTTTTCAATTTTTTTTATGCATAAAGTCTCCTTTGGGTGCCCACATTTCGATCCCTTGGTGTTAATTATGGCACCCGTGCGACCCTTTAACGTGTCTTTATATAAAATATCATCGTTGGCGATGGCGATAATAATAATGATCGCCTAACGATGCGTCGAATATCGGTCGTGAATCGTAATAATAGTCATAATAATGAACGGGCGCGCGGATAGAGAGATGGATGGAAATTGCACCAGCGGCGAAATATCGAACGAACGGGGGTGGTGCCGCTGCCGTTGCTGCCGCCACCACCACCAACCACCGAACAAAACTCCACAATGTCGCAGCGCGTACGTAAACAATGGGCGAAATGATTTCCGAACTGTTCGCAGCCAACAAAAGTACTAAATCGACTGTGCGTTTAATGTGGTCTGGTTAATTTCTCAAATACGTTTACAGGAGAGCGAGATGGATATGGGGTGTCCATGTTATACATCATTTACCCAGTATAGAAGAATAACTCATTCGTTTATTCCATTCGTTGGGCGCTTTCAGCATCGAATGCCCACGCTATGCTACGTGATAATAATCTATTGTGTCGCTATGGAAATTATATTTTAAATTTTGCCAAATGCAAATTTCGAGGTATTCGAAGCCGTGCCTCCGTCATTATTATAATCATCGTTATTGCAGTGAGGGATTCCGTTTTTTCGCTGCAGAACGTGTTAAGTGAAGATTTTCCCTTGGAAAACCAGAAGTATAAAAGGTTAAACATTTGTCATCGTTTCGGTGCCAGGCCCATATTTTTTTTTGTAAAAATGTCGACTTGAGGAATATTTATTGTGGTTAATTATGTTATTGCTTGAAAATATGGAATAATTCATTTGCATAATTTGCCATGTTTCTTTTTCAAATTTAATTTATAACTAAATTGCTAGAATTAATGGTAATTCATGATTTTTAAATATTATTGTTTCTACATTTAAAAGAAATTGTTTTTTTCTGTTAAAGTTGCTGTTAATTCATAAAAATTAACATTTTAGATGTTTCTGAAATTATCAATTCAGGATGGAAATCCGGCGCCTTCACATTTAAAATACTTGTATTTTCCTTTTAAAAACTGTGTGCCCGGCGCATTCACATTCGTTATAGCACTCTAATAGAATACATAAGATTTGCTTTTGTTATATTATTTATTGCGAACTTTGGACTTTCTTGTTGGAAATATTTAATCTTAAGTTATTTATGACTTACAATTTTAGGTCACTAAACTGATACACTTATATTTTTGTAATTATTTCTAAAGACCTAAAAGAAAAAGTTGTTTTATATGATATTCAGTAACAAGTTAGACTAATCCCATCGTTAAAAAATTATTCAAAGTTTTACAACTTAAAAAAGACAACAAGCTACCAAGTTAAGAAAACCAGAATTACGAAAGTCAAAGATTTTTTAAATTGTGGTGTTATTAAGTTTGACTAATTTTAATTTTAATAAAACAAATTCATGGATATTATTAATACATTATACAGGGAAATCACAAAATGTTTTATTTATTATTTTATTTAAAAACATGCAAATAAAAATATATCAAAAACATTTTTTAATCATCAAATAAATTAAGTATTAAAGTAAGAAAACAATTTTTTTAACTAAAGTTACAACCAATAAATTAGTGTATCCTTTTTAAGAAATTATAAGAAATGTATTGGTTGCAAACAGTTGAAGAGACTAAACAAAACCATCGAGTGCGTTACGAACATTACCATAACAAATAAAATAACAGTTCAAATTATGATTGATGTCATTTATTACGTTATCGCAAGTTCTGCGACAATAAATTGAATAACTGCCGGTCCGGCTAATGAACGCCGATGCCGATGCCGATGTGCCGATAATTATTGCTATTATTCAAAAAGAAGGACACGCATTAGGCGAATTGGTTGAATACGTAACCAGATGTCACTCACTCAATCGAATAACACGAGTTTACGTTAAATTCAATTTTCACTACGGGCAAGCATGCCGTTAGTAATAAATGTTACCTGTTTTATGCATCGATAATGCGTGCGCGACAAATTTAATAATGCCGCCAGGTAAATTAGAGGCGGCCAATTTTATCGCCCGCTAGCCGTCTGCACACTCGCTTTACACTCGGCGTTCAAACGAACGAAGAAGCAAAGCGGGAGAAGGCGCGGGGCGGGCGCGCGTGCGAAATTGCTCAAAGATTGTGTGCACGTAAATCGCTCGTTAACTTAATGAATATTATACAAGCGGTAATTAGCGCAAACACCACTGATATAATATTGTTGCCCTTTAATTTTTCTGCCCCGTGAATAATATGTAAATGAAAAGATAAACTCACCGGCCTCCGATGAGAAGGTAGTCGTTGTCCCGTAATGCCAAGCGGAAGTAATCCGTGTTCGTGTCGTTCCCCAAGAAGCGATGCACATCATCTTCGGCACCTTTAATTAACAAAAAACACAATTAGTTCGTTTGCCTTGTCGTCTGCTTGTCTGGCTCGTGCTGCGCCATCAGCACCTAAACAATGAACTTTCCACCGCCGAAATGTCAAAGATTCTGGTTGGAAACTTTGCGACGCAGACTTAATGTGTTTCCCTTTGCATTACAAATTTTGACTTAATTATTAAAGGCGCAGTTTGTTAAAATAAAACCACGGAATTTTTGCTTTGTTTCGTTTTTTCTTTATTAATATTTTTTCATTTTATTTTTATATGAGTTTCATTTAAAATATTTGAGTAATACGCAAGAATGCACCGCAGAAAATAATTAAAACGCTTTTGTTCGGCGCGTTTTCAATTGAAACTTTAGCTTTTTCAATTATAAATGTTGCAAGTGTTCAGAGAGGCATACATTTGGACTTCTGTGCACAAGAACAAATTAAAAACGGCGCAACTTGAAGCAGTTAAAAGTGCATTAGAATAAAATTTCCAAATTTATTATTTTTAATTTATTTTTCGTATTAAAAAAATAAATAAACAAAAATATTAAAAAAAAAAAGTCGTGAATAAAGAAATTCAAAAAATACTGCATACGTATATCGGCAAAGAAAAATTCACCCTATTTATTGACATTTTATGTTTACCCAATAAATAAAGTCGTATATATAAAATAGATCGATAACGGTATCTGTTTTGTCGTCGCATACATTTTGCAAAAGATTTTCCATCTAAAACAAACGGAAGCCCAGCAAATAAAACAAAGGATTAGAATATCTCTCGCATCGGATGCTGCTGGAATCCGTATATTCACATAGCAGCACACATTTACAAGAAGAGATATCTGTGCAAACATGTTGCTCGAATGATTCGCAATGGATAAACGAATGGAATCTCTTTTACTTACGACGGACGACGAGTCGAACAAAACACGTCATATGCACTTTTTCGCTTATCAATTATTATTATTATTATTATCGCATTTTTATAAATTTCTAAATTGGCAAGTGACTAATAAAGAATTTAAAAATAAAATCAATTTGATAGCTTCATCAGAATAATTAGCATTTTTTGTTCATACGTTACACGATGAGCACACACTTTAAAAATTTAGCAATGGCAAAAAATAAAATTAATGTTGGACAGTAAAAAGTCATTGTGGCGGATTTCGGGAATGGTATATAAGTACAGTAGTGGAGGGTTGAAGACCGCTAAAACGTGTCTGCGTGAACATGGGGACCATTAATCATTGCCCGCCCCCGACCCAACTTTTTCTGCTGCTGCACATTTTCCTAGTGGACATCTGTCATCACGAAGAAAGTCGAAATAATTTCGGCTTTCCATCATCGGAAAAACTAGCGCTACTAAAAGTTTCGGCGAAGGGTAAAAACACCACGGCTCACATTACTGGAGCCGGAGGAAAAAAAAACAGCGGCAAAAGTAACTTTTAATTTCTAAGTATGTCGGATGCGGAAGCAGCCACTTCTAAATCTCTAACTTTTACTTGTATTTGATTAGAGACTTAATTAAAATATCACATAGTGGCAAAAGTTTTGATTACTTTTCCGCCGCATTTCCTACATGCACCACTGAAAATATTACTTTGTTTTAATTTGAGCGCATCTTATCAATGCATTTGCACAATTTCCAGTATTTATTTTGCTTAGGAAAAAAGTAAAAGAAACTTTTTATGTTATATAATATATATGGATCAATTTATGCCTTGCGAAGTTAATGGTAGCAATTAAAAAGCAAAAGGAAATTTCTCAAGTGTCATGAGCCCCATTACTTTTTCCACTTTAACGCTATCAGATAAAAAATAAAATAAAATGAACGATATTTGCGTCCACCTTATGTCGACAATCAATCAGCCGACTTATGACGCCAAGGGAAACAATAATTATGATTCTTAATCAGGTTTCAGCGTCATTGGGGAGTCAACATACACGCAATATCGATTCGGCCACAAATATAATAACAATAATAAGTAGTTATAAGGATAATCCATCTTCAAAGATATGAAATAATAGTATTATTAAATGTAGTATATAGTAAAGTAAAAAAAAAAAAGAAAAAGAAAAAGCAAATTGCTGCGCAATTTGAAGGAAAACTTTTTTTTGCGGAAATTAAATTACTTTCGACTTTTATCTCTTTCTACTTTGCCTACTACTACTTGATGAATGAATTTCATGATAACCTAGTAAAAGTTGCAAACTAGGGAAGAGATAAACCGGTGCAAAAAACATATAAGATGGAAAACTGAAGCGAAACAAGTTTAGGAAATTTTTTATTGCTCCTTGCGCCGGCGCCGTCTTCAAAATGATTGTATGAAAATATCTTTCGATTCTTCGCATTCGGCACAATTTACATTTTGAAGAGCGCACATTTCGATCGAAGTATAATTGACGTGCAAAGGTGTTACAGTAGTGCTCTTGTGGGGCGTAATTTATGTGATGGCTTTATTGCCTCGCGTGTTTTTTTTTCCTCTTCTATTCTTTTGCACTATGTGCTCAACAAAAAGACTTGTTTTCTTTCAGTAATGCACACACACACAGATATACATTCAAACTCATACACAGAATGAGGGAAAGAGCCCTTTGTGTTTTATGGAAAACACACATATGATGTGACATCATCAGCACTTTCTTTGTTTATTATTATTTTCAGTTATGTGACCAAATAGGGTAACACCAGAATGGTACAAATGAGTCTGCACAGACGGATTTTGAATTTAATAAAAAGCAGATTTTTGTTTTGTTTTATACTGCAGAGGTTACAGCTGTTGTTAATTTTCTAATTAAAAAAGAAAGAAAAAATAGTAATGCGTTTTTTAAATTTTCAAAAGATAAATTGATTGTAGCAAAAATACTAAAGTTATTTTTATAATTATAAATTATTGTTAATTCACTTTTTGGTAATGTACCATAAACAATATTTGAGAACTTTATCGTCAAATAGAAAAGTGAAAAAAATAAATGCACAAACAATTTGTGAAAATAAAAAGAAATTAAAAAATGTTTACAATTGTTAAATAAGGGAACAAATAATAAATTCCATTCGAAAAACGTTTCCAATGTCTCCATCGGCAAATACAATAAAGAGATTTAATTAATCACTAGCATAATTGGTGTCTAAGTAGGAATTTACTTTAGGGAGCGGACTATTTGACGAATTTATCCATCCGGAGCTCCGCAAGAAGAAGCAGAAGAGAGAAAGTGAACGAGCGATAGAGTTGGAAGGAATCTTCTGCTGCTGCTTCTTCTTCTTCTTCTTCCCGTTGGTAAATTCGAACGTCGTTGCTTTCCTCTGCTGATGAAATTGCAAGCCCCGGGCTTGATTAATAGCGGCAATAGCTTTGAGGACGTTCGCATGTAGATTTATCTCCGAAAGCTACCTCAATCATCGTGACAAATATCCGCACGCTCAGCCACATTTAGACAAAGCCATCTATACATTTCGGCTACATAGTTCGCTTCTCTTATTTTTTTCCTCCTCTTCCGGGCGCCCAGAATTGCCGTTGGGAATAAAGCGATTTCGAGCTGATTGCTTGGACCAGTTTATGTCAAAAATATAAAGTCTGTCCCTATGGAAACCGCCGTCTCCAACTTATAGCGCCGATCGAAGAACACTTTTGTATTTTTAAGTAGGCAGATATAACTTTCCCTTTTCTCCCTTTTAAGAAGATTTCCGGATGCGTCGCGAGACTTTTCGATGGTACGCACGGTAGCTGGCTATACATTTGTCTGGTATACAAGAAGAATATAAGACTGTGGAAAGGAAAGCGGGGGGCGTCGGCGTCGTTCTGTTTGCTCAGCGGTGCGAACCCAAACGTACGTAAACAGCTAACAGTGGCTATGATGATGCTACTAGCTGTTCTCCTTCAGTTGAATTTATACACACAGAGCGTCGGCGATAATGTAGCGCCGAATAGATGGGAGTGAGTTCTAGAGGAGAGAGAGTATAAGGATAAAATTTCCTTCCACCCTAATTCCCTTACTTCGCCATCCTGGCGAGAATAACTAATAGCTACATCCTGCATCGCTTGCGCCGCCTCGCACATTCGTATTAATATTCCTAATTAATTAGCCTCAAGTGGAATTTTCGCGAAATGCTTTTCACTAAACAGATATATATATATATATATATATGTTTAACCTTCGCCGTCAAGACAAACGGCCCTCGTTTTTCAAACCATCCAGAACCAACAATGTATCGCTGTGTTCATGCAATTAGTTGAAAATATTCTATTATTTAATTGTAATTTTCCACATATTCATATATGAAATATTATTATTTCACAAACGGTATTGTTCATTATTCATTTTATTATGCAGATAAATTGTTGCCTTATCATTTATGGAAATTATTTAGATTTGCATAAATGAGAAAACGGGCAAAATTTATACTATTATTATTATTAAATCATTTGAAAATTACACACAATATAAAGTAATTAAATGAGCAACAATTTTAAGAATACAAAGATTTTTTTCTATTTCAGCCCTATAAAATTTCCACTTTCCTGTCGCAATTTTTTTTAATATATTTATGGTGCCCATTTTTTAGTTTCGCAAATATCTGACTTTCATCACCTTATCAAAGGACTTTTTTAGACCGAAGTCGTAAAAGTGGTGTCTTTTGAAAAAGAAAATTTGAAGACATTCGGCTTCGACTTGGTTTTAAATCATTAACAAGCCAGGAAATCCAATTTCCCGACCAATATCGCAACATAGTTGAATTTACTTAATTTATTCTATGTATAGAAAAACAGAATTTTTTTGAGGTTGCAACGAAGTAACAACCAAAATGTTTTTATAATTAATGCAAAATCTAGAAATTATAAATCGTCTCTCTTAATGTAACTGCTTCTTAATTCCGGAAATTATAACAAAAATGTTTTCCGATGAAAAAAGAAAGAAAAAAACAAGTCGAAATGAAGGGAAAAAATAGAAAGCCCTTATAGCGGAAATTGGAGAAAATTTGTTAGACATTTAGGGTAAATTGGAACAAGTTTAGCTCCTTGAATTACCCCACCGGCCAAAGAAGGGTTCCGGAGCAAAACAACAACAGGAGCAACCTCACTAACGAGCAGTTTATCGCTTTTTCTTACAGTACGAAAAAACTAATTAGGCAAATTTGCAGCGTGGAAATTAGTGCGCGGCTATATATCCCCTTAAAAAGATATGTTTTCCTTCATAAATAAATTAATTATCTCGCGCAAAATCGGAGGGCCACTATCAATATATAAGACCCTATGCCGATGGCAAGAAACGCAAAACTTTATTGAGAGCAATAAATCACTCGAAATTGCAGATTTAATGGATTATACACACAGCAGAAATACGCATTTGGAAAAAAAGAAGAGTGCGCACCGTATAGATATATAGAGATTTTTTTGTTGCCCCCGACGAACGGCGCTATCTTTCTCCCATTCCGTGCAGATATTTTCCCTAAATTTACCCTAATCTGCACACTACTGTGCACACAACAATATTTAAAGGATTTTTTCCACTTTGAAAGCACTGTATATATCGATCTAACCGCTTCTGCCGCCGCCACTGCCGTTTCCCTTCGACAGAGTATTTAGAGATCCGTAATGCTCTTATATCAATGGATTTTGGCAAACATATAACATGCATTAGCGTTTCTATCGCGTCTAGAAAATCGCGATAAATACCACCCCAAATACGCCCCGAGTGAATATCATCGATAGTGTGGGATGAATCCAAAGGGTGCGCTACGTGGCCCAACGGAAAAATACAAAGAGAGAGCGGCAGGCAGCAGCGGAAAAAAAAATGAGGCGAAGAGGCGAATTACAAATTACTCCCGAAGCGCTTTTGTTAAAGCTCGCTGATTAATGTGGGTGCAGAAGGAGCACTCAAAAGTTGTCGACGTGTTTAACGACTATTAATAACTGTCGTCGTAATGCAGAGCCCGTGTACTGCTTAAGAGATAGTGTGTGCAACAACAAATCGTGGGCAAATATTTGCGCGCCATTTTTATATAATGCGACTCCGATAAATCACAATTAATGCCTTTTGCCGCTCTCCGTGCTCGCAAGCGCCGCGTCGCCACGATTATTTCGCCGTGTAAATAAACAAGAAAACTACAATACCAGAAGAGAGGAGAGTTCATGCTCGAACGAACACCCTCTTTCTGAGGGTGTTGTACAACGTGATAGTCATAATACCATATCTTTTGTACATCTAACTTTACCACCAGCTCTTTTAGAGCGCTTTAAGCTTTTAACAACGCAATTTGCATGTTCGAAAAGCGACTCTCGAACGACTAGAAAAACAGTTTTCGAATAAAAGCTCTAATTGGAAGACGAGAGCACAGTATTCTCTATCCGGAGAAAGACGAAAACGAGAAAAACCCACGGCGAAGTTAAAACATTAAAGCGGCCCTAATTATTGTTGACATACGAAAACTTTCCAATTGTGTACACTAACAAAAGATAACGGGTTAATTAACGTGATTAACGTTGAAATAAAAAATAATCAAAAATTGAAAAATTAAAAAGCCCCGCGCCTTCACATTTCACTATACGAGTACAATACACATTCCTTTACCAGGCACCTTCACATTTTATTTTTTATTTCTGCATTTCTTTTTTTTTGCCATCGTATATGATGATATATGTAGGAAATTTGTAAAATGCAAACTAAAACTGATAAAAGAGACACAGAGAAATAAAGAAAATTCGGTTATACTGCGGCGTGTGCAGCAGCTGGAAGTGGATGCAGACGGCGGAGAAAATTTACAAGGGCGACTTGTTCCGCAGGCGAAATAACAAACGATTCCCATCGGAACGGAAGTGGCAGTTTGCTCTCGATGTGCTGCTGCAGAAACTAAGTTTCTTCCAATTCCGCGAAAATTAATTCAGACTTTCGTAACTTTTGCCGTGCGTTTATGTAATATGAAGGGAAATGCAAGTAAGCGCGTTATCTGATAAGCAACGGCGAACTTCTCCGTTCGGGGCCCGGACGGAGAAAGATGGGCAAAGGGTCACAACAATAATTACCATCAATTGCCGACGCGGATAATGCTCGCCGAAGAAGTAATAGAAGAGATGATGAAGCCCAGAAATAATCTCGCTGTCTGAGAGATATGATAGACATTTCTCAAACAGCATGGCAGGCAGGCAGCAAAATGGAGGAAAATGACGCGCCACTTAATAGGGCACAGAGAGGAGACATAGAGATGACATAAATCTTGATAATGCAAAAGTTTTAAGATTCAATTTGGAAGACGAACACGACGAACGACGAACAAATGAAGATAAATTCCTTTAAAACCGACGACGATATTTTTTACGATTCGCAAGAAGAAAAAAAAAAAAAGAAAAAACACGACGCGTAAACAAGCGAACGACGCATCCTGCTCTCGTCATTTCCCTGCCGTTTCTGCAAGAGACATTTAGAGAATTACCCCCTAAAGCGAACGGTACGTAGGTGTATATAGAAAACACGAAATTCCGTCCGACATACACGCAGATCGATTACATCCCTCTTTTCGAAAGACAAGACACCAGCTGTTTTTTCGCTGCTTCTTTCACCTTAAGAACTAAAAATAAAAAAAAAATAAGGAAAAACGACTTGCATTTCCTTGATTAGTTGGTGGGGGCGGTAAAATATGTCGCGGCCTTAGCTTTCACTCTGTATATAGTATTTAGGAGTCCTTTGCGTCCTCTTTGAAGCGGTCGCTTCTTATCTGAACTTCAACAGACGTGAGCACACAACATATACAAAACGTGAAAGCTGGCGAACTCAGATTGCATTGCTTTGCATTTTCTCTGTTTCTCTATATTGTGTCTCCTCTAATGCACACACACTGTACGTACGTACGTTTTTCAATTTGCCTTTATAAGCAAACGTTGTATTAACTTTATAAGCTCCATATGTTTCCGAGGTCGCTTATGATTTTTTGCATACGCTCCGCAGATGGGAAAGTTCGCATTGCATTTATATTTGCACGTGACAAGCACTCGCGTTATGAATTAATTTGTAATTTATGGCGACGAAAAATTCATTGAGGGTCCTCTCGCTCGGCACAGAGGCAGCAAAAATGCTGCGCGCGAGTTTTAATAATGATCCGTTAACCCGGACATTCATCACCAGGCAACTGCCACCAATTATTCAACGGGGGCGGTTTGAATTCTCACTCGCTCGGTCTCTCTTTTTGCCCTCCTGTCGCAGCAGCAGCAGTAGCAGCAGCAGCAACTTTAACAACGTTCCTACAAATTTATGAGTCTGTTGTCGTCGACTGAGGCACCGCGTCGCCTAAAATAATAATGTCATATTTTCTATACCCTACACTCTTTTAGCTGCTGCAATTGAAAAACCACACATGGCTAATAGCTTTTTAATTGCCACTGTAAGAAAGTTGCAATGCAGTTGTAAAATTATATGGGTAAAATTGCATAAAGTCGTTATTTAGGAATAGATTAGAATGAAATTTGAGTTCGTTGATACCTTATACGCTATTAATTATCGCCGTTAGAGGATTGGCGACAAATGATTGATTGCATAGACGGGGTGCGCCACTTGTATTTTCAGTCATTCAATACACGACGACATCACTCGGTGCCACAAACGCGAAACGTTCTTTTATTCGTCCGATGCGGTCACGAAACGGGTATAAATTTATTTCCAACGTTACATTCTATGGGGAGCTTAGATTAAAGAAGAATATGACGCCCGCTGTTGGATACGCTAAAGACTCGGTGGCACGAACCGCGAAGCGCCCATGTATCGATCATTAAAGAAATGTGTTGCAGCGTATCGTTTCGTAATGATAAGGATTTAGTGTTATGGGATATTCTGGAAAAGCGACCGATTATACCCTCTTTACCATACATTATAATTTTGACGCAAATTGCTTTTCAAGTTCCATAAGTATGCCTTGTGTTTCATATAGTCATTTATCGATTAAGAGGTATGAATGGTTAAGGAACTTCCGCTTTCGCAAACCACATTTCGAACTTGCAAAATGATCATTCCTTTATGTCATTAAAAGCTCAATTGTTTCCTCTGCCTGCTCCTCCGTACTCTAAATATCATCAATCAATTGAAAGAGTGCAAAAAAAAAAGATTCCACTTCTTTTAAGTGCTTAAAACTACTTTGAAGATCAATCGTAACTTAGTAACTTTTAAGTTCTTCTGCAAAAACTGCAAGGATTAGATGTCGGAGAAATCATTGGCGCTTTTAATCCATCGCTCTGAAACTTTGCCGCAGGATCTTTGCCCTTTTAAATAATTTTATCCTTTCTTCAAGCCCATGTAATAATTTATCGCTAATGAATTTAATTAAAACCTTAGAAAATATCAATTTTTCGAAAGAAAAAAAAAACTGTTAACACTATCGATGAACCGATGAATACCGAAAAGAAATAGGAAAATTGATTAACATTGCCGCGGAAAAATGGAAAAATTAGTGATTCATCAGATTGACGATTCGCGTGGATTTAGCAAAAGAACAATCTACAAGAACATAAAGGAAGTCAATTATAACTGTCCGCCCGAACGAGTCGCATGAATAAAAGAACTACACTGGCATCATTTCCTGGACCTGGCTGCTACTGCCAGATGGATGCGTCAGGATGGTCGATATGCACCAGTGTGTGTGTCCCGTGCACGTACATAAAGATCGGATGAGTGTGGGATCAGAAGGGATGAATAAAATATGTCCTTATCAATCAGACGAGCGAGCAAAGCGTGCACAACAGTGCATGAGGCCAAATCGGATTATCGAAATGCTGCATCGGCTGCTGGTCCGCTTCTTTACTCCTCCTACTATAAACTCCATCAACTTCGATTTGCTTAAACAGTGGCGCAGTCTTGAGTTAAACTATCAATCAAACTCTATTTCCTTGTTTGCCTTAACCGTTAGCCCCGCTGGACGGCAATCCCCAAGAAATTGCGACGGAATTTAATTTGCCATTTGTCGATAAAGACCGTTACGATTATTACACGGCCATTTTCCAAACCGGTGCTACTATTATTATTATCGTAGGCAATTGCCAATGGAATAAAATGGTAAGTATGGCAAGCATGAAATGTTTTCCACATTCGAAATCAATTTCGGTATATTTTTGGCGTGGAAGGGCAGCGATGTCACGCAAATAATTCTTTATGAAGGAGGAAAAGGGGAAAGCAAAAAGACAGAGTTATCTGCTGCAGAATCCACGCTCTTGTCATATCTTATTCTTTTATGTATGTAAAGAAGGGAAGATTTGTGGGTTTCGTGCGCCCCTCGCAACTTTCTAGTTAGTTTATTCTCATATGGAGTATATTTTTGGTATGTATGTGCTCTGAGCTGCTGCTGCTGCCGCTACTGCTGCTGCTGGTGGTACGTCGTGCGTGTTTGTCGTCCCAGATTGAGAAAGCAAGCCTTTTGATTTATATTTTAGACAGGCTTCAAGTTTGTTCTCGCGATTTGTAACAACGTGCATTACATGATGTGTAGGATATATAAAACGCGAGCGATGTAAAAATAGACGAATGGGAAAAATCCAATTTATTTTCGGCACACAATGTATACACCACCATACCATATAGATTTCGTCATCATCGGTAAAACAGCAGCGGGGCAGCACTTTTATCGGCAAATTATTCGCCTCGAAAATAGTATATATCAGTAAGGTCGATTAAGGCAAACCGTCGTTGATGGCGACCGAAGTGAACCGGAAAAAACTAATTACGTAGATTAATTGCACTAAATATTGGATCAATATGCGGTCCCGTTCCGTCTCTGTCGCACTTTTGCTGCGGAGGCGGCAATTACCCGTCTGGACGTGCAGAGAGAAATTAACGCATTTACACAAAGCCCCGCGTTCGATGTAAATTGCTTTAGAAATATTTCATGAACAGTGTGTGGGCCCCATTGCGTATAAGCCAAGCGCTGATGCTGATGCAAAACTATTATTTGCTGATTAGATGTAATACACTTTAGGTGTGTGTGTGTGCGAAATAAGGGTGCGCTCGCTCGCTCTGGGGGCAAGCTAGAAAAGTGGATACAAGATTTGCCACTTTACTATTTTGTGTCTTTTCTCCGGTGTTTTCTTCGTCCCTTACACACTCAGACCGATGTGTGAGTAAGTGTAAGTGGATGTGGATGTGTATGTGTGTGTGCAGTCAGTCAGTTTTCCCGCAGTCACACACTCGAGACAATTTCCACAGCACGGCCAATTGAAGTCGGGTCCAATCCCTCGACGATCGATTCCAATACATGCGGAGTGTATAGAGTGGATGGACACACGAAACGGTTTAAGAAAATCTCACAGCATGGCCCCGTTATTTTAAAGCTCCTTTTCCATCACATGTGAAATTACTTTTTCCCTCTTTCTTTCTTGCGAATCTCTTGAAAGCGATATAAAACAGCTGATATATTGGAAATTTACCGGGATTTACACCCCCGCATGCCGAATAAAAAAGCGGACGCGCACAAAATAGTCCGAAAGATAAGGGACTAGCAGAGCCTTCCTCATTTACTTTTTTATTTTCATATATTATTTAAATGCATTTGTAATATAAATAACAATCGATGACAAGGTTTTTTTTTTAAACACGTTAGCAAAAAATAACCAGTAATAAAAAAAAATTCAAGTGTAATCATAAAAAAACTTTCAGCATCTTTTTTGAAATGTGAAGTACAACTCACCAAAGTATAGCTACAAAGGTGCTAAATTACACCTGTTAACTCTTTTTTACTTTTGAAAGTTTAAATAAAGTAACAAATGACAAAAAAGTTTGCGAGAAAAATTAAAAGTTAATTTTTAACTTAATTAAACATTAAAATTCCCTAATAGTTCGCTATGAGTTCTTAAAGTGGAGGCGCCGGTAAATATCAAACTAAAAATAAAAACTGAAGAGAAACAATAATATTTTGGTCATTAAAATAAATTTTGTTTGCATTTTACTCAATATAAAATAAGTTGTAGGTAATACTTAAACAAAATAAACACGCAATCACCAGAAGTGAAGGCGCCGGTCAATTACATTACGAGTTTGAAAAATTAAATATTGCTTTATTAAAAAAAAGGTGTTTAACTGTTCAATTGCTCTATAATGGTAATGGTATCCTGAGGCTCCGAAGAAACGGAACAAATTTATTTAGTTTAAACGGAAGAACAATGCAGTGGAGGCGGCAACTAAAGGTATTTACGAGAGAAGACTCGCGGCCAAATTGGATTACCCCGAACGCCATCTTCTTCTCACAAGCAATATGCACTATATATCCGAGTAAAAGACAATTTCCTTATGTAATGTACCTCCTTCGCCTGTTACTACCATCATCATCAACCATTACCAGGGGTATCCATGTGTGAACAACCAGCCCCGCGCTTCCTCCTCCTTTACTACTACCGCCAGCTTTTCGTGCTAGTTGCTGTTGACATATGATGTCTTCTTAAACGATTTACGACAGGCAAATTGGCCTTTTTGTGTTTCGATATCCCTCTACATGCATATCTACAGCTGGCATTACTGCAATGCAGCAGTGACGGCGGCGAAATCATCGTACTTTTTCCATTTGCAGAATATATATATATATATATATATACTATATTCAGGTATATATGTATATGTGTTATATATATGCATAACTCGTCGATATTAAGCGGAAAACTCCGTCTGTGTGCATTATACTAGGTTCGCCGTCTGTCTTTCTTGCAGACTGTGCGATTTTTTACAACCCCTTCGAGTCCAAATGCTTCTTTCGCGCGCGAACCAACCCACTGTTACAACCCATTTATCATATCCTTGCAGCAATTGCTTCTTTTATTCGCTTCAAGTCACTTACTTTTTATTTGTATTTATAGTGCCAACATAAATTACTTTCCGATGTAATTAACTGCCGCAGCCATTTCACTTGTTACTCCTTGATGAATTTACCGACAGATAAATAAGGCGGAATCGTGGAAAATATATGGCGGACAAACGAGGTAAAAAAAAAAGGTTATAAAACAATACTTTTGCGTAATGTCCGTAATGGGTGAGGGCTATTTGGCACTACATTAAGAAAGTGCCAACATCAGACACAAAATGACCTTCCATTAATGTCCACTGTAATCAAGTATGCACGTAAAAAGTGTAGACCCAAGGGGTAAATGAATGAACGAAAAAAATAAAAATAAAAAATACAGCAGAAAATGTCCCCATGTATCCGAGGGTATAAATCTTGGGTAAAAAAGGGACGCTCAAACTTGTCTGCTGATGTTATTTACGACTACAATCGTCTTGTGCAACCAATTGCTGCTTATATCTATCGATTGGTTCTCCTTCCGGTTCACACAAAAAAAAAAAATACAAAATAAATATTTAATAAATAAAATTTCATGATTTTCATTTTCTATTTATAATTAGAGATAATATAATTCAGAAACTGAAATCTAAATGAGAAAAGTTATAAATCAATTGAGCAAATGAGCGAATGCTAAATGGCAATATATGGATGCGCTTTGAATCAAGTCTGAATTGAAATTTATTGAATTGAAGGGAACGCGGGTGGTGTGCTTTAAAAGCTGCTGCAATTTATACCTAGCGGGTGTGAATGCAGGATTAATAATGTACTACAAAAGGGACGTGAAGGAAGCGGCAGTAGTAGCAGTGGCAGCCGAAGCGGTAGAGGCAGCAAGGGCGAGAATTACTTTAACTGCAACGGCCTGCAATTTTTAAATCTCGCGAATCGTGCCCGAAATTCACAAACACTTTGAGCAGCGAGCAGACAGCATCCCTGTCTCGTTCCGGGTCCGATGCGGGGCGTTCAGCCGCCCCTGTGACGAGACTGGCGATGAATTAATCAGAGCCCGGCTAACAAGTCTAAGCGTTAAGATATTTATTAGAAAACACCTATTGAATTTTTCATCTCTTGTTATTCGCCTCCAAAACCCCCTTGTTCCACACAAAGAAATCGATACTACATTTTCCATTTTGTCTTTTGTTTGTTTTACCAAAAAAGTGAAATAACATCATCATATTAAAAAATAACATATTTAAATATTTAAATTTTTAATCATTTTTTTTTAAGAATGAACTTGCAAAGAGAATAAATTTTTTTATTAATCTTCGACTCAAGTATAATAATAGAGATCTCTATTAAATTTGTAGAGCAAGTAATGAGAGAAGCGAAAAGCGGTGAAAATATAAGCACCCTACAATTTGGAATCGCTTCCGCTTTGGCCACCCCCATAAGAATGGAGCGTGTTTGCGAATTGCTTTACATTGGGAATGTGTCATCAAGTGTCCGAGCACCCTTAGCTACTTTCAGATTCCACGCACACGTCGTTAGTCAGTCACTTAACAGAGGGATTAAGTCGCCATATACACCCCAAAGGAATTGTAATTATGCGCGGTCCCCTCAGTGCGAGGAGGCGCTTTGCTGCGGTCGCTTTCGACATGATTTCATTACGCACATTTTCACGAGTGAGAGAGGAAAGTGCTGATGGCGCCTTTCCAAATATTTCTGCTCATCCACCCACCACATATATTCATTCCATCGAACGAACCAAACTACCACTACGCATAGTGGCTGGCGGTGTAGAGAGGAGTCAAGACACGAGCTGAGCCGCCGCTATTAAAACGAGAGCCCCTCCGTCCGCAACAGGGAGGCTTAATAATATCTTTCTTTTGAAGTCTCCCCCGCGTCTCGCACTTATATTTGCTTATATGAGTGTACGTTCGAGCGCGAGCGAACAAACAAAAATTGCGGTCTCTATATGAGTTTACGCACAGGCAATAAAGGAGAACAGCAAATACGACGGCGCACTTACACACACTCCTGGCATTGCACTTTTCCAATTCGCCTAATGTTATTATTGCTTGGGAAATCCATAACGGGGACGGGGGCAGCAATAAAGCACCTATATAAATCTTCAGCACAATGGTATGACCCTAATGTAGGTCATCATAATTTCGCCATATAAAAATAAGTCGCTTTCTTTTCATGGAAGGCATAAGTGGCTATAAGTCGTTTTTCTAAATTTAGATACATTCGATGTATGTGTTTGCTTAGTTGTATAAATATCGGGGCCATTTTCTGTGTGCGTTCCAAGTATACGTACGTATTGATCGATCAAACTGTTCTGTGTGTATGGGGAAGGCAGGCAGACATGAAGGAAGAAGGCACTAAGGTCGCCTCATACAACCCATAAGGCTGGCTGGCATACAACGTTACAACAGTAATTGATATCCGGCTATCAATTATGGTCGTTTTTAATGCACACGCATTCACTGCACAGAGATACATTGTGCATGAGAGGGGAAAGAGCGTCGCGTATACCGATCGATAATTCTATACCGTATAACAATATATAGTAAATGCAAATTTTTCAATCGTTGCGGGGGCGGCAAAGTTGCTGAAAGCATTCGTTCGGCTATGATGAATTGGAAAGAAAGACTCTTAAAAAAAAAAATTGAATAAAAAAATAATAAAAGGAGTACAATGGATAACATCAAGATACTATTAAAAAGTTATTCCTGCCACTTTTCTGTCCTCTACTTCTTTCATTTCGCACAAGTTTCCCTCAGACAAAAGATTCTTTCGGTCGGCGCCCGCTCCACCTCGCCGAAAGACAAAAAGAATTTATAAATGACGAGAAAGAAATAATACCGCCTGTTCTCTATCGCCGACATCGTCACATAAATAAAAGGTCAGTCAACTTTGCGCGCAAAATAGTATAGTGACATTGCGGAACTTTTAAATAATAATGACAGAACTTTGGGAGATTTGAATAAATTTACATAAATAGTTTTCGTGCTTTTGGGTGAGACCAAGCAGAGAGAGCAGCAGAAGCAGCAGCAGCCGAGGGGTTGATTATGATGAATGCGTCTTTGTCCTGCCAGTGCTGGCCCCGCGTGTGGCTCATCGTGCAAAACCGTTTCTATTATTATTGTGCATTGGAATGTTACTAATTTCCGAAATGCTAAAAATAAGTTTTAAACGCAAGGGCCACGTGGGTGCGCACGTGGACTAAACCGAACGGAAGAAAAAAATGCGGAAAATTCTAAGCGCGCGTGTTTCGCTGAAAAGAAATTAAAGGAAAAAGTGGCGCGCAAAGTTCAATATTTGTTCGTTCGGCAATCTTGTATCGCCCTCATGAATGCAAATCGGTTATTCCAACCGGGATAATCCTGCTATCGCTTCACATACAGCCCAAGCCTAGTATGCCGCTACTGCTCGGCTGTGCAGGAGACGAGCACGTCTTCCGAAGCGCCGTTCTCATTAGTCCGACATCATCCCCCGTTCCGTCTCTCCCTCTGCGTTTCTTTTTGCAGCGGCAACGGCAACGGCGGCGGCAAGCGTAGCAGCCCCATCAGTGCAAACATATACTGTATACACACATGAAAACACATGTACCTCAGTTCAGCATCAGAAGAGATAGAGAGACACACGACCCGAACAACCGGCAACTGCTTAAGCAAGCGGAAAATCAAAATGAAACGAAATCTGCCATGTCGGGGAAAAAAAGGGCTCTTCAGTTGAACATCCACAAACAACCACCACGTATGATCTTAACGTTGTTGTTTGTTTATTTTTTATTCTATTGTTTTCTGTTTTAATTTGCAAAATTATGGTACACCATAATAAGTAATTAATGTTTATGTAATTATAGTTTGGGAGTACGAAAACCATGATTGATGAGGTACTAATCTGTCATAATGGCTGGACGGAGGTGCCTAGTTGGAATTTATTATTACCATTACTAGCACCTTGGGGAGATCGTTCCCAAAATGGTGTTTCTTGTTAAATTATATAACGAGCCGTGAACGCTTAAATAAACTAATTCAATTTATGTTTGAGCGCAACGTTTTGCAGTAAAAACCGTTTTTATTTATAGGGAAAACACCAAAGGTACCACCACTTTCTAACTTCTTGCGGCTTTTTAACAAGACAACGAGAGGGTGAAAAAATTTTGCATTGTAGATGCGCCAGGTGAAAATGCCAGGCCGCACTTTTCGCTCCTCAGGGGAGAAGTGTGAATGATAATAACGGCAAAGCGAAACAACAATGGGAGACGAAAATTGATTGTAAAAAATCTCGGAATGGAAAAAAAGGGCCGATCAATACATTGCGCAAAACTATTCCGACGGATTTGAATGCGACACTTATATGGGGGGCGGCGGATGGCTGATTAACATAAAACTAACATTAGTGTGTGAATTTTCCGCTGGGGGAAAGGAAAGCAGACAAAGGAGCGAAAATGCATCAGATTATCAAAAGCTTCGATTACTCTCAGGGCTTCAACTAAGCAAATTGCTACAAACCGAGATTTCGACGATCTGATAACGAAGCCAGCGGTTTTCGATTTAGGTTTTCCAATTGCGTTTTCGACTCACCTGCAACAAAAGAGAACCAATTTTAATTAGAATATTAATGATGGTCGAAAATAGAAAGGTATGCAGAAGTAAAAATGGAAAATGGAGCCTTTTCGAGAGGAGAAACAATGGTGCTGACGATGATGCATCAGACAAAAGCGGAATGGATGTTTTAGTGTTTTTATTCGCAGGAAAATAAATGAAATGAAAACGCTCTAGCATAACTACCCCATTCGCGCAAGGGCGAAAAAAAAAATAATAATAAAGGCGCAAAGCAGCGAACGAGCGAAAATCCAGATTAATGAAATCATCATACTCTATTATTTCCGTTATTATTTTTATTATTATCATTACCACTAGCGCGTACAATAAATCCTCAATCGCGACGTTTTTATCTAAATCCAGATTAGCCAAATTTATCATCGGTCTCGATATTTTTACAGTCGGTGGTCGGCGAAAAAAAATTGAGCCGAGGATTTGCAATTAATTAAAAAATGAACGAAATTTTACTCTGTTTGAGAAAGGTTTTACATCGCTTTCAATTCAAGCACAGAAAAAGCTTAAATACTTTTTATTATTACTTTCATTCAATAAAGTAAATAAATAGTACTTTTTCTTTATTCAGTTCTTTCTTCTCTGAAATGATCATTTTCAGACCATTTTTTTTTCTTTCATTTAATAAGGAACGTTTTAATCAATATTAATATAAATAAACGGATGTAGACAAAAAAAAATCTGAGCAGAAGCACATTGAAAGCATACAAAAGTAATTAAAAATTGTTTCTTACGTACAAATAATCAGAAAAAATCTATAGGGTGGTTTATGAAAGGAAATTGGAAAATAATCCAAACTAAATACAATACTAGTAAAAGCAAATAAAATTTACGAGGGAAAATTTGAAAACACAACGAAAAATACTAATAAAATAAAACAAACACATAAAGGGTATGTTTTTCTTAATCTTAAAACGAAAACAAAAAGGATTATTCAAGTTAGTTTATAGAAGGAAATTGGAAAATAAGAAAAACTACAGAACTTCCATTAAAAACAAGCAAACTTTCAGATAAAAAAAATAAAAGAAGTAAAAAATAATTAAAATAAAACAAATAAAATAAATAAAAATAAAACAATTAATTAAAAACAAACTAACAAATAAAAATATGGAAACGTACGAGTGGGTTTTTGAAAGGAAATTAGAAAATAAGCGAAATTATAACGTTGCCATTAAAAGCAAACAAAATTTCGGATGAAAAGCCAAAGAACTGGGGCGGAAAATTTTTCAAAGAAGGCAACCCAAAAGGTAAATATAGGTAGGGCATGTGTGTTGCGGTTAGAACTGATGAAACTAAGAGTAGTGCCTAGTAGCTACCTGCTTTCAGGCAGAAAGACATACCTATACATTGCCACATAAATTATTCCACTAAGGTATAACCTTTGTGAGTGTTTGCATCCCTTAAGCTTATATTATTTCGATTATATTAACTATGTAGAAGAGACAGAGGTAGGCGGTGTATACACACCGAACCAATTCAGTCCCTTCAGTGGAGAGCGAGACCCTTCACCCCCGAAACGCAACCCCTCTCAAACTACTGCCTATACTATATTAATCTCATGTTTCTTATTATTGCACACCTTTGTGCTTGCTATTCAGTATCAGTGGAGAGAGAGAAAGAGAGTTAACCTCGCACGACGTACCTAATTCCGCTAATTTCTCAGGCTAATTGCGTTACAGAAGCACGTGATTTCTTTGTGTCGCCCGGCGCCTTCGCACGCTTTCCACTCGCACTCAACCACATACACACTTAACAGCCAGCACCTTTACTTTGCTCTATTCTTGTGTATCGCTGTACCCATTGTTCGGGACCGGCGCCTTCACAGTTTCACATGCCTTTTACATGTGCAGGACGCAGTCAATTAGATAAATTACGCGTAAAAATTAGACGCAATTAGCTAATTGACCAATTTGCACAAATACAAATACACGCACGCACAGCACGCAACAGCAGCAGCATGTTTGTTTTGTCTCATGTGTAAATTGTGCAATGATGATCACACTCGATGCGCATAATTATTGTTATGATAGAACAACATTACGTTTGCGGCTAATAAACGTTAATAAACAAGCACGTAAATTACCGCGTTCCATGTATGCATACGCGTGCGGCCACTTGAAAATTATTATTAATTACGCGCTATTAGACTTACAGTTTACACTTTCGATGAATATATGTCACACGGGCGCTGCGCTCATTGATGCTGAAACTTAGCTGCCGTGCATTTAGCACGCGAACGTGAAAAAAAGAAGCAAAGGTAGGGCAGCTTATTACTAATGGGGCGCTATTTTCGCATACATACAAGCGTAGGTCGACATGTGTTCAAATATTCGCCCCGAACAGAACTTAATCCGACCTCATGAGTATTCATTGCTTCCTTTCGAATGCGCTCTCAATAGAAAGCCCGTCTAGGCATTTTATTTTATTTATTGGTCTCTCGCTCTGCTCTGCTCTGCTCGGTAGCAGCGCTCTCGCTTCACCATTCACACACTCGCACACACAGGGTGCTTAAATTTTAACGCGCGCAACGTAACGAAATGAATATTTTCGCCTGCTTGCAGAATTCCATTCAAACAAGCTGTATACGTACTCTGTAGGATACGTATAGACACAATAAAAGCGAAAAAGCAAAATAACGTTCTGCGATTTGAAAAACGCATTTCTTGCGAGAAAAAGGGAAATTTTAAGTGGGCACACGTTTTGTTTTGATCGATAACTGTACGCACGGGGTTGTTGAATTATGCAACCCTCTGTAGAAATGATAATATGCATGTGTACGTATGTCTGTATGCGTGAGGGAGGACATTAGGGGACGGCATGAGGATATTTAATTTTCTTTAATGTAATGCTGGGGATCAACTATATGGAGAGTGTACAATCAGTGCACACAGGGATTACGAGACGTCCTCTAATCGCACACTCTCTCTGCTCGCTCGCCAATAAAACGGGCGTCGGCGTTTTTCCTTTCGAATTAGAGAAGAGATTTAGTTTTAAATTAAATGATAAGGAGCCAGCCGCCGCCTCCTCCCCGTCATATCCGCAAAGAACAAATTCCCTTTATCGCCGCACTCTGTTTGTCTGCTACTCTTTTTCTTCTTCTTCTTCCTTCTCCTTATTCTTCTGCTTTTTGTTTAATGTGTGTACGTATAGATTTTGCATCGATAAACTCTCGAGGAATGTATATGCATCATAAATAAGAAAATTGAATTTCGTTCCGAGCCCCCAATAACCCCATACAGTAAAACGTAATAAAAATCTCGTAAATCTCGAAACTCGATTCTTCGTGTTCTTCAGATTTCCTTCCACCTCTGTAGGTGCACCTATATACCATAAAGTTGTTGTTTTATTTCCTTCGATACATATTTTCTATGGATGGTATATTTGTGCAGGCACACAAACAAGCAGAGAGTACAAAGGGGCATACACAAAATGATGCACGCGTCGCGTTGTTCGCCTCGAAAATCGATACTTTCTAATAATGTTTCACATCCATTACAGCTCTTTTCGATTATTTTTTGTCCTCTTTAGGATTACGCAACTGGAAGTAATTCAATAACAATGGGAAAAGCAATAAATATAATTTAATCTTACTTATTAGTTAGGCTTAGTTTAGTAGGGAGACACGCAAAAAGCAAGCAATAAGGGTCACAAAACACCCCTTCTTTTCTCTCACTCCGTGCATACATTATACACAACAACTTTTCAGCCCCTAATGGAAATTTAATTAATGCAAATTCGAAATAAATAGAACCAAAAAACAACGTTAAAGTGCTTTGAAAAAAGGCGCAAAAAGCATGTACAGATTCGTATACAGAACATTAAAACATCTGAACTCTGGATTTGATTTTTTTTTTGCTTCACTTTTTTCAATGAAAACAAAACAATTGAGAACATTTTAAATAGTTAATAAAATTCAATTAAAAGTTCATCTAATTGCGAACAACAAAGCCGCTGTAATAAACTTTAATAAAACATTTTAAATACTGATTAAAACAGCTACAAAAGTATTTAATAATAAAAGGCAACGGAAAATACAACAAGCAAACCATTTAATGCAGAGATAAAAGTTTAAATAAATAGAAAAATTAACAAAGAACTTCTCTGCAACGAGGAGAGGAGAAAAATGAAAAAACTTTTAAAAAGTAGAATGGCATAATTTTCCACCATTCCTTTATTTTCTTTTCCAGCAAAAAGCTTCTCTTCCGACACTTTATTATTCGTTTTTCTCTCTCCGTTTTTTCATTTTTTTTTTCTACTTTTTTAATTAAAGATCTAATTTTAAAGTTTCCCTAGATGCTTGTCGACAAGAAAAACTTTTTTCAAAAATTTTCTTTCTTATCAAAGCAAAAGTAGTTATTCATTATTCGAAAACTGAGAACATTTAAATACTTTCAGGTCTTTAAGAATGTTTATCAAATTTAAATTTTCGCAACATTACTTAAAGAGTAATTAAAATAAGAAATATGCGAAAATGTTAAGCGCTTGCTCGGAGCAGGAAGCAACAGCATTATTTTTATTAAAACTTCTAATAATAATGATGGCGATGAATAATTAAGTAACGTAATGGAAGAGGAGAGTAATTAGTAATTAAGAAGACTAATAAGTCTCCAATAAAACACCTGCATAGAGAGCGGGCCAGAGTCAAATGGCTTTTTAATGGGACTTAAAAGATTTATTCAGCTCTCACATGAGTTTCTTGTATACCCTCCAAAACTGCTGCACTTTCCCGAAAGGGATGATAAAATTAAAAGCAAATATTTATGGCGTGTATTTATAACAAAATCGTTTAAGCGAAAAGAATGTAAAAAGGCGAAAATTTTGAAAAAAAAAACTATTGTTTGATGTGACTTTCGAAATTGCATTGTATTATAATTTCATTAACTTTGAACGCTTTATTTCTCTGCACAGTACTCGCAGCATTTATCTGTTTTTTGCATCTCCGGCTCAGGCTGTTGCGAGTATAAGCATATTTTAAAATTTCCATTGTTTGGACGTTAATTAAAAAGCTTTTCATTTATTTTCTCGGTGTGTGTGCCCACATTTTCGTCTACTAATTAAAAATCATTTTGCATCAAGCTTAATTTCTCCCATATTAAACTTCATCCGACACTTTTCCAATTTCAGTTTGAGGCAGGCATATTTATTGTAGTAGTAAGTGCATATCAAAGTAATGCATATCAGTAAATCCTGATGGGAAAATTAATAGCTCTTTGAGGAAATAACCTAATAATGTTCACTACCCAATGGAATATCGTAAAATAAAATCTTTAATGTATCCAATAAGATATGGAAATGGCTCTTCGAAGAATATAACTTTAAATCCAGGGGTGATTTATTTAACTTTTCAACTACTCCATATTTTTAAAAATTTTCATTTTCTTTCATGAAAGGAAATCACTCAAAATAAAAATATAATTATTTGTTGGAAAAACCAATCAGCTAATGAAAAAACCCACTGAAGTATTTACAAGCCGACATGATTGTACATCTGTGGACCAAAAATGTCCCCCAAGTGACCGCAAAAACGATACTTGAGCACGCAACTGACTTCATATATAAAACGAAAACTGACCACTAAGCTAATCAGCATCTGAAGCTCAGCAGTCTGTATCCTTATCCAATTGAAAACTAAACATTATAATTAAACTTAAAAAAGGGGGGCTGTCGGGAGGCAAAAATGCCTTCGTCTTTAGAAATGCTGTTGGCGTTGTCGACTTGTCGAGTTTTTTTAAGGTCTCGCTAGCGACCTGGAGAACGATCAATCATTCATAACCAAATTGAATTCGAAAAGCTTTGAGTGTGTGTCGTGAAAGGAAAACTTTTTTTGCTCTCGCTGCTACTGCCGCCGCTGCTGCTTCTTTTGCATAAATCCCCGAGAGCTGCGGAGGAGCGACGAAGAAGGCGCCGTAGTAATATATATTAAGGACGAACGGTGATGAATGGACTACTTTTTTCGCAGTGGAGCACACGGAGCAGCAGCATCCTTTCGCCGAATGTATAATTTTCAGGAGGGGGCGACGGCAGCACTAACAGCAGCACTAACTTCTTTACTGATTATATTCTATATAGATAGATATATTGAGGAAGAGCCGGCGCGAACGTCGCGGTGTTAATTAACACGAACGAATCGATAAATCCTGATGGGCGCAATTACTGCCGCTGAATGAGATTTATGGTCTCGTGCCAACTGCAAGACAACTCTCCGATTAATTCCGTTTCCTTACTATTATTATTGTTTAGAGCAGAGCGAAACAAGCAGCCATTGTCGGTATTATTAATGCGGAAAACTAAAGCGACATTTTATTGTTTTGTGATTTATTCAATTAAATTTTATTTATTTTGTTTTATTATTTACAAAGTATATGCTTCGAAATTTCAATTTTACTTCTAAATTAATTGATTTTTTAATCATTATTACAACAGACATATTTTCCAAAAATAATTAAAAAATAATTGATAATTTAAAGAAAATTCATATAGGGCAAAAGTTGAGAAATATCTTTAACATCCTGTATTCAAAAACTTCCAGAAACAGATAGAGAAAGACGTATTATGAAATGCATACGGAGGAAACCGATAAATTTGTATAATTAAATTCCTTTATTATTATCTCTGCGCCAACAAATTCCAAATTCTTTGCCTTAGTCAGTGACCGCTCATTAATTGCCGACAAATAATGTGGGGGCGGCCACTTCAATAAATATTTCACGGAATTCGCGTGTTTAATTCATTCATAACAATTAAAAGAGGGAAAAAAACATTAAAAAAATATTATTCCATTAAATTAGTTTCTAAATTCCAAATGAAATCTGCGAGTCCTTTCATTTCAGAATTACAATTATATCTCTTCGAAGTTTCCTTTGTAATAATATTTAGGTGTAAAAATTTCCCAGCAACCCAATAGAACTATTCTAATGCCACATGCTATTTGTTAATACCGAGGGTGGTATTGGGCATAGTTTGACATGTGCATTACTCGCTCCGAAATACAATACCAATAACGGCTAAAATGCCTATAATGGGTATTCCTCGCATGGCTAACAAACTATTTACTATAATCAAAGAACAGATCCACACCTACGCAACATTATACACACATTACACATACGGAATATATTTACCTGATACTGACGTTTGTTCTTACAGCACTATACGCTCCGTTTAGTTTGTTACACACATTATACGCGCACCCTAAACACACGTCTGAATACCCAAACACATTGTTTGTTACTATTTTGTATTATTATTATTATTATTATTATTATTACTATCAGCAAGTTGTGTAATGTTTTGCAGGCGCGCAGTCGGGAGGAGGGCTGAAAAGGGTTTCACTCATCCCTTTAGCACACGCACCTTCATGACATACCTGAACCAGATCATTTGCATTTGCAACAGCAGTGGCAGCGGCAACAACAGCAGTATTATCCTTTTTGGGATATATTCGTTTTGTTATATGTTCTCCAGGCACAGGCAGTAAAATAAACAAATGCTCGGTTTTTGCATTAGCATTTAATCCGGCGGGATGAAACCACTAATTTATTGTTCGAAATTTAAAACTTTTTAATCAGTCACCACTGCTATTACATTTCATTTATTTCATTTTTATTTCTTTTTTTTTTTCTTTTTTTACTTTTTTACTTTTTCGCTTTTTTGTTTATTCAACAAAATCAATATTGATTTTCAATAAAGCGATGGGTAAAAGAGGTTGATGACGTTCAGCAATCAATGGTATTTCGAGCAATTAATCGCATAACGTATAAGTGGGTTTCTTTTAAGTTTGCTCAAAGGAGTGGACGATTAAGCAGAAACAATATAGAGCCGGCTGCAATTAGAGGAGCTTTTTCCTCTTTTGCTATTTCTTTGTCCGCCTTGCGCGCGCAAATTACTTCCGCTCGCTCTTTCGCGCCACCACGATGGATGTGTATATAAATGTACGCATTTCTGCGGCAATCAATAACCATTAGAATAATTAAAGTCCGCGAGTTCATTAAAAAAGCAGCGAGCAGAATGGGCGAGGAGGAAGAAGAGGAGAAGAAGAAGAAAAAAAATACAATCGTTGCGTGGCCGTATTTCTTTCGCCATTATTAATTTTAATTATGCCCGCAGTGGTACCGACACCGACGGCAGTGGCGGCGGCAACGGTGATGATTACCGAGTAGTAGGTAATTTTGCACCGGCCCAGGCACGCCATCACATCATTACAGCCGTTGATATGCAACTAAAGTACTAGAGGGTTTCGTATTCTGAAAGCGTCACTCGACTATTCCATCGAGGAATCCAAGAACGGTAATCAAATAGCTCTATCTTTTTTGGTGCTGTCCCCTGATACAAAAATCCCAAAACAAAATAGAAAACAACTACTTTTTTTTCCTGATACAGAATTTTTTTTTATTGACAATAAAAAACGAATTTAATCGATTTATTTAAACTTTTTTCAAATTAAATTTAAGAAAAAGGTTATATTTCGAAAGAATTATAGAAGCTTTCTTCAAAGTTTAATTGTTATAGTTGGTAATCGTGGCCAAATTTTGGGCAATTGACTGGCGTGGTACCTGCCAGAGAATATCTTTTTCAGCTGACTCGAAAGCGCTGCTCAGCAAATACTAAAGATGCTTAAAAGTAGTGATAAAAAAGGGCTCAGTCTTGTGAAGAAGACGCTAACGGTGAGAAAGTGTTATGTGAATACTACTAAGGTAGGGCGAATCATTTTTAAAGTATTAAAGTATTAACGTTGTTATTACGGTTTTTTTTTTTTTCAAATTCTGTTTTTGTCTAATTCCAACAGCAAATAAAAAACAATCCTCTTTTGGTACCATCAAATACAACAAAATATATTTGGACATACTGAAGACGACAATACCATGCAAAATCTTAGAAATCCGCAATCATACTGTAGTCCTACTCATAGGCCTATACAAAAGTAAAAATTAAAAACCAAAATAAAAAATAAAATGCGATTCAGAGAATATTTGAGATCGCAACGGAAGCTGTGGAAGAGAAAGAGAGAAAGCCCATCATTGTGTGCGGGTTGGCCGTTGTATGCAGGTTAATAATGTTACACCATTATCCGATAGAACAAAGCCTTCACTAATTGATTAATTGAACGTAATTGTCTAACAATTCGGAATCGCTTCGGGGATGTCTGTCTTGGTGCTGGCGCAAACCGCATTCGGAGCTCCACTGGTTCTACTCTATTAGTTATTTACGTGTACTACCGAAAGAGAATGAGAGAGCGACAGAAAGAGTTAACGAACGCATTAAACCTGCGAATTCACTACCGAATGAAGCGCTTCATTTTTCGCCGCCCTCCGCATCATGCAGTCCACGGTGCGGTGGCGCATACAATTTATAAATGGCATAATTTGTCGCCGATTTACAAAATGAAATTACAGTGGTAAGCTGCAATTAAGTTGCCGATATCCACTTTTCATTTGCGAAGAAGAAGAGGAGCGCGTCGGGAAATGAATGAGTTGCGGAGAAGAACTTAATAGATCGATTTTACGTCTTGTGGAGAGATGCTGCGGCAAAGTTTCTCGCGGGACACATACAGTCGAAGAAAAGTCGATGTATATAGTTTAGTGGCGGTGCAGATCGGGGAAATTCAATTTCCATATTTTAATCTGATTTGCGTACAATTTCATTTCTTCTTGTGCAGTGCGCGCCGCCGCCGCCCGCTGCAAAATGAATGGCCTTATTATCGAGATGTGCATGCACTCGCCAATACCGCCAATGCGATGCGATTTTTCAGCTCGCCGTTGTAATTAACGAGGTTCTCCCCGCGACCCGGCGCATTCACCTGATAACGTTCATTGTGACAATAACAAGATTGATTGTTTGATCTTGCAGTCGGCGCGCTAATAGTGGAAAGCACATAATCCGATTTGGATTCGGCGACAAGCTATAATTGATTATAGCTAATTAAACGCATTGTTGTTCGATACTGCTACTGTGCCGCTGCGGATGCCGATGCTGATGCGAATTAAAATGGTCGATACATCGTCGCCCTGCTTAGAATTCCCAAAAAAGACGCGCACAGAGAAAGTGCGCATTAATATTCAATAGAGGCGAACGGGCGGGAAATTTAATTCAATGAAAAGGGCCGCCAACTTTATCGGTCGCGTCCAATTAATTCAATTTCATTGCTTGCACCCTCTTAACTCTTTCGTCGGTCCTCTCTATGTCTATATAGTATTCACGGAGCATATAAAAACGTGCCGCAAACGATTCGTTCGGTCCGAAAGTTGCTGCTGGCGCTAGCACTGGTTCGTTTTTTCTTCTAGTTCTTTATGCTGTGTGTATAGAGTGAGTGGGTGCAAACGCATCCCTCGTCTTGACTTGATTCGAGAGCCGCGCCGCCATCGAAACTTTGCCAATATTCAACTTTAATAGTTTACGCTCCCTTTGGCGGTACGATTCTCAGTTTAAATCTATATGCGACGCAAATTTTGCTGTATTTTGTATAAAAGACCCGAAATAAAGTTATAGTTGGAATCGATAAAAGTGTGCGCACGTCGATTTTCCAAGAGGAAATTGTTGCTGCTCGACGATTGTCGTCCGATCGCTTCGAAAAAAAAAAAAAACACACACACACAGTATTGGATATTGGATTTTTCCAACGTATATTTCTCTTTGTCAATAATGATGCAACCACTAAAGTAAAAACATTCAAAAAATAGTACTCACACAATATTTCTGTTTGCGCAATATACAGCGGGTAAAGAAAATGATCATTCTTTTTATAGTAATTTATTTTGTTTCATTTTATAAAAACAAACCAACATAAAAAAAAACAATATTAATTCCCAATAGATATTTTTACAACAATTTACACAAATCATTCGATATTGGAGATTACAAATAAAGTGAAGTATTTTTTTTTATAAATGGCATAATGGCATAGAAACCGAGACAATATACTTATTAAATAGATTAACTTTTTTGGTTTAATCATTAGTAATTACAGCAAAACTCAAAAAATGATTTAATTCTCTAACCCATATAAAACCCATGATGCGTTGAATCAGCTATGACCGCTTAGACATGCATTAAGACATTCGATGTCTTAAGAATGGGTGCTGATGTAGTCGGGATAGAACGCACTGTGCGAAAAGTCTGGGTAATCGCTTTGGTCTTCGTTGCATTCAGCATTCACAATTGAGATATGGGATGGATTTCTATTATTTTCTTGTTTTTTTTTTATTTCAATCATTTCATTCTCATTTTTTTTTGTATAGCAATAAAAATACAATTGAAATTTACTCGATGTATTTTTTATTAAATAATTTAATTCGAAAAACCAGAAGATATTTCAAAACAACTCAGGCATTATTTAAATGAAGCACAAACAGTGTTGGGCAAACGGAAGCCTTAGATGTAATCCAAAATGTTAAACTAATAGACTTTATAATAAGTTGTAGATGCCCCAGTAAGGTCCCATTGGGTGTCGTGACTGAACACAAGTATGTAAATGTTCTTCGGCTCTGTTTCTAATAGCTATTACATTGAGTTTAATTAACCAACAGGCATTAGGTAATTGGTCTGTAGTTGACAGTCGATAGAGAAGGGACGGATACTGCTAAGAATTCCACGGGCTCAATGGAGACAACGGGAGCGGCAACCGTTGAAAAACGACGACGCACAGAACGAAGGGGTAATTAGCTCTAAGCAAAGGGGTTGTGTAAGACGAAACACATCTTCATTACAATAATTATATAGCTATAGTAGCCAGCATGCTGTGTTTTCCGAATAAGATTTTCGCTGATCTCTAATTAAAAGCAAAAAAAAAATAATAATAATCCGAAAGTGCATTTTGAAGAACTAGCAGTCGAACTTTTTAGGGATGCGACCGGAGACGAAAGTAACAAAATTCAATGCAATATATAAAATGGAAACGGTGGTGGATGTCGGCGCAACGGTTCAATAGTCTGGCGGGCCAGAAGTTGGCGTGCAGCCAAAAAGTGTACATGGCAGAGTTTGTGTTTGTGTTGTCTGTCTGTCTGCGCTCTGCAGCATAACTTTCCGTATTACATGTTGCAGACATCAGACAAGCACTGCTGAGGAGACCCGACCGAATTAAAAAAAAAAAAGTTTTCGAGATCACAGACACACATAATTTTCGCGAAATGCAATAATAAGAAGGACAGCAGCCGCACAAAGGAACATCCCCGGCTTCGTCTCTTTTTTGTTCCCTTTTAAGAGGCATCATTTTCGCAGCGACACGTTCCGAACGCCAAAGAGCTCACGCTTCAACTTTACTACGGTTGCCTTTCTTTGCCGCTTTTCGCATTGTTGTTTTTATTTATTATTTTTTTACACTGTGTGTTGTTATTACGGCGCACAATATTTCCACGGTCTCTCCTTTCCGGGAAACATTTCCGGCTCTTTCCTCGATGGATATATTTTTAAGTGAGCTAATCATTTGTTGCCCTATTGATTTTCTCAATGGCGCATTTAAAAGCTTTCAATTCTTTTATATATGTCATAAATACTCTTTATTTTACGATTGTCGGGTGCATTTAAAAATGGGGGGGGGGAATACTAGTATAGTGGAAAATTATGGGAAGTTTTTATAGACCACAAAGATGATTGTTTAATGCGGGCGGAATTAAATAATAAATTTGGCGATACCATATAAGCTACATGCTTCCATTGTAAACACAATTTGGCGCAAACTCCTGCCATGTACTCCAAAGCTTTACGATGCAATAAATATGTATTATTTAGTCATGGCATGTAGGTTAGGTGAATATGCATCGAGCAATAACAATTAGAGCTTAATTAATTAATGTACTCTAATGCGTTACTACTCATTCATAAATTTATTAAGGATAATTAATTAATTGATTATCTGCAGGATATTAGTGATATTTGAAAAACTACTCTATATGCAATTATCACAGTTGGCTTGCTTACTGCATCGAATCACAATATAACATTGATTGATTTGCTTTTCACTTTTCCGATATTTAAAAATCAGTTTTTTTTTAATCCCCCAAAAGTAATTCTAAAAATTTTGAAATACTTCAAAGTTGAAATTCTTATTTATACATGTACCCTATATGAATACAAATAGAGGAAAACTGAAGCCTAAAAGGGACAGCAAGAAGAAGAAAAAAAGAAACACAAACGATGACTATTTTTTGATTAAGTTTTCTCGGGGAAAAGGGCACCGAGAGAAAAAAGGTATAGAGGTAACAGCAGGAAGAAATGAAACGACATTTTTCTCAATAAAGGTGCACAGTTCGTGCTGTATGGTCTAGAGAGTATAAGGGGGTCGTGCAAGACTCGATTTTATCAATATTTATGGCCTCCGTGGTGTGTCCTGAAGGGAACGATTCGGTCCTCCATGTGTGTCGACCAACATACATTCACTGTACCTACACACCACAAGAAGCAAGCTGAAGGAAAGCCATTCGATGCAGGGGTCAATACTTATTTACCACCTTTGCCACACAGCACTCAAGCCACCCTGCCCTCTAATCAATGAGCTTCCAGGACCACACGAACGAAAAAAACAGCAAATATTTTAAATAAAGCTCTTGTGCTGGCTGCATGCTTTTTGCCATTCTATATAGATAGAGAGTATATATATGGTATGGTATGGTATGGTACGGTATAAGTGTAAGTGCGGTGCGGCCATTTGTTTCGCTTTTTGTTTCTCGAACGCATCAAGCGAAGTAGGGGGAGGAGGTTGGGGTCGAGCGAGATCAACGACATGTCGTTCAAACAACATGTTCTATAGGCTGCTTTATGACCGTGTAAAGCCATAATGCGAAACTGTCCACCCAAAGAGTATCCGCCGCTATACAGTAGTTACTCCAGACGGCTGCTTGTGTGCGGCGAGAGCAGAGTACGAGTATAGCTAGCTGGCGGTCGGAAAAAGCTTTGATATAATTTTTCCAGTGTGCGGAAATAAATTAAGGGTCGCTCTCCGCTTGCTCTTCACGTTCTTCGCTGCTTGCCTGCACACCACTCGCCATTATATCATCATCGAAATGACAGGATAAATACTCCTAAGATCGAATTTACCACAATGGCAGCCCTCGTAAATAATGATTGGGCCACGAGAGGATGAAATTAACAAATAATACCGAGGGCTAAATATGACACGCGTGAAAAAATGCTATTTGTTGTTCTTTTTCCTCTTCTCCCCAATGGCATCGGTGAAAATACGAAAGAAGATTAACGAAAGAAAAAATATCGACGGAAGGGCGCAGCGCGCAAAGGAAAAACAACTAAACGAACCGAAAGAAAGGGCATTTGTTTGGAAAGCCTCTAAAATTTTACGATTGCAAACTTGGATGGATAGATGCGACGGGCAATAGTGGAAAAACAAACGCGCAATTTTTATCCTTATATCGTGCGCCGTGTGTACTTCGTTCGTCCTGCGAGCTTTCACTAAAAGGTCACCGACCCGCGGAAATAGTTTATTCACATTTGAGGTCATCCACATGCAGGTGTATTATATCGGAAGGCGCAGGCAGCTATTGCCTGCCCTCGCACTGAGGGGGCAAAACCTTATCCGTTATTTATGCACCCTTTGGCATCATCGATTGTAGCCGTCCTCTCCCGCGGCCGACCAGAGACCACCAATGAAATTTATATATTATGTTAAACGATGCGTCGCGACGCCTCAGACCATATTGCAAAGAATCGCAATTTTAGATTACAGAGAGAAATAACAAAATAACACACCACCCAGTCATCCGTTATAAATGAAAGAAACTTCTAAATGAAAAATAGAGAGAAATCAGTAGCTACAGGTAAGAGTCGATTTTCGAGAGAACGCATGTTTATTTGCAAAACGGTGTAGTCGCAAATAAATTTAAACTCCGGGAAAGTGTTTGCAAATACACGCGAAATCCATTAGGCACTCTTGTACGCATCCCGAGCGCACTCTGTACTTCCTTTCTTCGCTTCTTCGCGCCACCTCCGCACAGCTGCACTTGGAAATATCTGTATACTGTGCGAGTCGTACAATCAACTTCATTGCAATTCCTAAGTGCACGAATGAGAATTCAATTAGGTAAAGTAGAAACGCAAAAAGGCGCAACGGTTATTACCCAAGTCGAAATCATCAACTGCGACTTTTCCACATCCCCCTGAGAATACTAATAACTGCGCTCGCTACACTTTGTTCTGTCGCCACTGCTTGTTCGGATAACATACAATATAGCCCATAATAGGAACAGCAAAAACTGCTGCAGAAGAAAAAAAAAACGCACCAGACAATGGATGGATGCTGATGATGATAGTATCATCAAAGTGGAAAATTGCGTTTTTCCGAGGCTAAAGCCAGCATTATACAAAAGATGTCAAAAGTAGTAATAAACAAATACGGCATACGATACAATGATGGAGCGCTCGCTTCGTAATTAACTATTAAGGGAGGGAAAAAACGCATTAAAGACTCCTCAGAAGGGATGAAGGCGATAATTACGTTAAGTCGCTCGCAATTTACATTCAGCACAAAAACAATGGTAAGGACGTTAATTATATTCTTATATTCGTAGCATTTTTTCGGATGAAGCTTCGATTTTCCGAACTTCCGGTATGTGGTAGAAATATTAAAAAAAAAGTATTTAATTTTATATGTTTAAAAGTAGAATGATGATCATTGACTGTAAACAGCAGCAGCTTCCTTATAACAATGCACATACTTGTATGCTACGAGGATCCGTTAGGAATGCGTAGTATTCGTATGCGAACGCAGTAATATTAATGCCAGAACAATTTATACAGGATGGCCATTTTCTTAAAACATATTGTGTCATATTTCTGCCGCTTTTCTGATGGAGACAGGCACAATTTTATAATTCCAACATACCTCTCTTTACAAAAATTTGAATTGTATCTTGGATTCTAAATTAACATGAAAAAAAAAACTTATAATCGTCTTTCTATACTATTCTTAATTTATTTCTTAAAGAAAATGTAGGAAAATAATATTAGTTTTAAATAAATATTTACAAAACTAATGAAATTTACCATAATTTAGCAAACTTTAAAACTAGTTTTTAAGATAAAAAATAAACTGAGGAATTTAAAAATAAAACCTATAGTGGACAATAAGCTAATTAAATAGATTATTATTTTCTGAATTCTGCAAATTAATGTGAAACTTGAATAAAAACATGTATCTCTCTAATCATATAAAAAAACCCTACGTGTCCTTTAAATAGCATATTTTAACTCTGTGTAGTATGGCACCTGGTTGGCCGAGTGGTGTAGGTGAAAGCCTACTACCCCGTGGACCCGGGTTCGAATCCCAGGTCATGCTCTTTTTATTGAGAAGGTAGCATATGCCGTCTTATGTTACTGCTGACGTAGTCGCCACAGTTCGCCCCTTGATTTATCACCGCGTAAGTCGAACGGGTGTGCGTTGCATCAGCAGTGACCGCTAAGACATAGCAGGGCATTCGATGTCTTATGAATGGATGCTGGGGAGTAGTCGGGATAGGGCGCGCAGTGGGTAAGACGCCTTGGTCTTCGTTGCATTCAGCATTCACAATTGAGATATGGGATGGATGTCTATATATGCTACTAT
>JASKGO010006752.1:0-15533 GCA_030556065.1 Holobus sp. GC000080 | reverse complement strand
TTATTTAAAATAGTTACAAAATGATATTAAACATATTATAAATATATATGCTACCGGCAAACTGTGAAATCCGACATTCCATAGAACGTCTGTAATGAGATAATTGGGGCTAAGCTAACAATATTTTGTTGCTGGACACCTTACGGCTAGTGGTTAGGTTTAGTTAGGTTGTATCCCAATTACTTGTGTTTAGGGAGAAAAAAGTAATAATTTATAGTTAAAAAAAAAAACAACAACTTTAAACTTTGTCAAAATTAAAAGATATTTATTATTTTAAAGAATGCCTAATGATTGTAATAAATCTCATATTTCTTATATATTCCCATAAAACACCGGAATTTATAAACAATTCTAGGCATTCTATAGATCATTTAATACATTGCCGGTATCTACTAAAAATGTTAAATAATATGTCGATAAATTGAAAGGTTCTGTAAAACTTCATTTTAATTTCTTTACAAAGTTAAATTATTAGTGTTTTTTTTTCGAATTAATCATTTATTTAATTTGCTATTCGGAAACACCCCATACTTTGGATTGACTTTGCAATTTTATACTCTTATATGTAATAATTTAGAACATTTTCTAAAATTTTACCTAAATCCTAAATATCGTTTTTCTTTTATTTCAGGTGAGTTGTCATTAGCTGCATGTTCAGCGCGTCTAATATAAAACCGGTGAGTACTGATAGAGCAAATTTTGAGATCTTATTGGGATTCACTTCAGCCGCTCTCCACCTTCTGTTAAAACAACGTTGGCAATCATTGAGTAAAGTTGACAAGACCACTCGAACGAAGAACTCGTTCAACTAATTAGTACTTATTCAGCAGCCAACTATGTGACCAAATTATGGAGCATACTTGCGCTTCCCTTATTTCTTACTTTAATGGAACTACGTACTTTCTTGAGTAATAACTGTAAGCAATTATACGGAAAAAATGCAATTTGTATATTTGTTTGTAAGAAAGTGAGATGTTATGAATCATTTCCGTAAGTTTGTGTTGTAAAATATCTGAAACTGGTAATTATACTTTGATATAATTTTCTTTCCTTTGAATTAGTTATATACAATTGTAAAAAGTTCCAGTTGCTGTAAATTGGTCTTCGTTAGAGATAAAATATTTTCTTCTGAACTCACAATAGACAGTACTCTCTATACAATAAAACCAGATGACTATAATCATTTTAAGAGGCCTTAAGGAAGTGCACCCCCTGATCATAAATATGACCGTTATCTTAGTTTGTTTTACCCATTGCCATTCTTTGTCTCGTTATGTTTGTTTCCTAGATAAAAACTAATGAATAATTATGAGATTAGGGCAAGCTCGTCAGAATCCAGAGGACCGACTCATTGTTTCCTATTACTTCCTTTCTTTAATATATTTGTCATTATCCTTAAGAAACTATACCCATTTTTTTAGCAAGAGTTGTTACTTAACCGTTTCAGTACAAATGTGAAAGAAAACAATTTCGTTCTTTCTTGAGCCATATTTTGGTTTAACTAAATCAGCTTACCGACTTTGTGTCGTTGTTATTGAAATAATTAGTGGCTTAGTTTGTCGAGTTTACGTTGCCAAAAAACTATAACAAAACGTTCAACTATATGCAGTTTTTCTTCTTTGTTTCATTTTCGTTGATTATATAGGAAGTAATCACGAAAAAAATATATACTTTTTTTTTCTGAATTTTGGTTGCATATAATACTAAAAATTCTCCGTGATGCGTTTTTATCGAAATTAATGCATGATAAACTCTCATCTACTGGCATTAATATGAGGCACAAATTTAATTACAAAGTAAATTTGCAAAATATTACATCATGACTAGTCACAACAACGAGGGGTTGCCATGTTTCATTAACACCTCTCTATTTTACAATGTGCTACTGTTTTCATGATACTGATCGATCATTGTAAATGTTCCTAATCATCATGTCTGAAATTTGCCTCAAATGAAAATAAAATGTAGTGCTTTATGTACTAAAAATGAAAATTTCTTGTTCTACTATTTTCAAAACTAATAAATAAATAGTAATTTACAAGTAATCGTTTTTCTTCCGACAAAGATTTAAATACAAGCCACCCACCTGTTCTTTACCATATCACATACTGATTGTTCCATTATTCGTATTTTATTACTATATGACAGCGGTTGTGCAATTATTCCAAGTTGTTCGACTCCTAAATACATGCAGATTAGATGAAGTCAGTGGCGTACCATGCTAAACTACTTTAGACATCGTCATTTGCAAATTGCATGCCCAAAAATGCATTACTAATTTATCCACGGAGATTTGCTCGCGACAAAACATGCAAATGCTGCAATTATTTTTTTGCATGTATGTGTTCTTTCTGATCCATTGAGCTCTTTATTTAGTGTTCGTTCGTTTCCATTAGTTACGTCAGTGCAGCGGCAAACTAATAAACGATTAACGCTCACACAGAAAAAAAGGGCGCTGTCTCACTGAGTGCCTGGCTGTTCGTCTGTCCTCCATTCGACTCTAGAAAGTTTTTTGTTTTTATGGTTTGTTGAACCATAACAGTTCTTAATTTGTGTTCTTTTATTTTATGGTTAAAATGGACAAATAAAACATTATTATCTGTGCTATATTTATTAAAACTAACGATGCGAATTAGTTGCTTTATAATGTAGATATACCTAGAGTGCAATAAATGAATGTAAAGTTATTCCGGTCCCTGATTACTATCTTCACCAATTACCACTATTTAGATTTATTTGCATATGAACGCAATTAGTTAGTTATAAATTTAATGTCTAAATAAATTAAAGTCTGCGATATTAATTTTGGGTTTAAATTTGTTTGTTTCTTATGATTTTAAAGTTGTGTTTTTCTTAGTAAAAATGTTTTCGAGAACGTATTAATTCTACAAAATTTAATGATTTTTCCAGCAATTTGTAAAATATATTGACTTATTTTCCAATTTTTGTGATGTTACTTCGGAGGATATATTTATATCATATCTTTTAAATAAAAGAGAAAATTTTACCAAAAAAGTGGAAATGGTTGTTTTTTGCCAAATTTGATGTATTTTAATAACTAAAAATATATAGGGTTGAAAAAACACTATAGATTAAAAGAAGTAGAAATTATTTTTTCTTAACAATTGGGGCTGTTTTTATTTAACTTAATCAACTGAATGTGGTTAAAATGTAAATTAACCGAAATATGTTTTTGAAATCTTATAAATCTAGTTCTACAAGTGTTTAAACTTAATTCGATTATGCTATCCTGATGATTTGATCGACAAATCTTTAAAATCGCCTAATCTAAATTAACTCATTAAAATCAATAATGATTATGATTATAGAAACTTAAAGCGATGAATATAATTATTGGCATATAACTTGATCAACTAATCTTATGATTCAACCGACTGATAACGTTACGGTCACTTTATTTGATTAATATATCAAATCAAATATTAGTGCATTGGTTTGGTATATTTCATTCAGGAAACGATAAAACAAATCCCTTTATCTTATTAATTTTAATGTAACAATTTTAATTTTGGTAAGTTAATTTGCTATAAATATACCAATTTTCTATAAAAATATTATCCAGTTTCGAAACTATCATTAAAATGAATGACACTAAACCGTTGTCCATTGGGATGAAATATCTGTAAGACAATGACATTTGTCGACAATTCTGCTAAACAAAGAAAGAAATATTTATTTATTAAAAACACGTCCTCAATGCTCGACGATCCAAACCGTGCCTCTTAAGTGCAATCAATGAAGCGTAATGTACACCCACAATGAGCTGTATCAACAATAATAACAGTACTAAATTAGAAATAGGTTATTCTATTCCCGGTAATGACAATAGTTGGGCCGCTAATATATACGATGTATTTTTTTATTTGCGATACGCTTCTGGCTTAAGCTCGCCGACATCATTATCAAATGCTCTCAGGCTAAATGTATAGAGATGGGATATGGACGAGGATACTCTGGAGAGAATCAAGTGCATCAGCATCATCCATAGTCGTACATATTCAGATCACATCAGCAATCGAAAGAGCAAGCACGTCGATACCAATAATAATGGGATTCAAAAGAGTGAGTGAACTGTACTGCTACTGCTGATGCTGATGCTGTTATAGTCGAGGTATTCTGCACTATTCTTTAGAAGCGAGTGCACTGAACTAGACATACATCTATTTCAAGAAAGCGGTCTCTTGTTTTCTAGTGTGCGATTGCTTTTTCTTTTTTTAACGTTACATTTTCTATTCTTATGACTCAATTCATGATTACATTTTTTTATTAAGAAAAAATAAATTGTTTATTAATTATACACATGTATTATTTGATTTAATTAACATATTTTGAGAGTTATTAACAATTTTATTTCTCGAACTTTGATTAAAGTGGATTCACATTTAAAATTTTTATAAATATTGACCAGATTCTTTTTTTTATTTATAAATCATTATAAGTGATTTTGATGTACAATTTAATTCCTGAATAGAGTTTAAATTATTTTATTTATTCACGCTTACTATGTATATGTATACATACATTGAAAAGTAAAAGTCAAATGGTTAAAAGGGAGAATAATTAGGGAACTCTTTCATTAGAGATAACAATATTTCCAGCGAAATTATTGATGGCGAATTTTTGTAACGCTACCCACGAGACTTAGTAAAATAGGACTGTTAAATCTTATAATTTCGAGAATTCTTTTTATGTAAAATTAAGTAATTTAAAATATTATTTTTACCATGATGCTTAAATTATTTATAGAAGTAGTTCTTTATCTTTTTTTTTTTTTTGGGGGAAAAAAGAACATGAATTTGTGAGAACAATTAATTACTACAACATTTATCAGCAAAGTCAAACAAAACATGGCAAACTTTAAGTACGGTACCCCTTGAAATGTTTTTAATTAGTTTTGTTTTAAAACAACTTTTTTCATCAGCAGTTCTTTTAAGTAAAAGGATATTATTGGTCCCGGAGGTCCGAACTGCGGAAATAGAGCAAAAGCGAAAGAGTAAAAATACAATATAGTTTTGCGCAAAGGGGCAATTTGGGAAAACGTTTGAAAAAAAAAAAACGAACTGAAGTGGAGCTTATCTGCTTATGGCGTTCTTTGCATTTAATCCTTAAAATTCTTAGTGTTTGAAAGTTATGCGAAGAAGCAGTGGTCGCAACTCTTAATATATCCATTAAAATCTTGAGGAAATTATTACTAATATTTGATGAGCGTTCTCTTCAATGTTGATATTTTCACTTTATTGAAATTACCTAAGGGCCATTGCTAGACTTAGAGGATAATCAACTTGGTCTATCTAATTCTGGAGAAGTTATGTCTTGAACTTTATATATTAAAGAGAATGCCAATTTAACCATTTTACATGTTGGAGACCATTATACCATTGCAATTACGTTAAAATTAAAAATGTGCTTACTTGGTTTCATTTTTTAATTTCTTCCGAAAAGAAAAATAACTGGGCTTTGTTGCAATAGAAAATAGAAAAAAATAGGTAAAAATTGAACATAGATGTTTAAAGCTAAAAACTTTCAACCTCTTAGTTCTTATCCTGGAACTTAAAAACTTTTAGTTTACTATAGATAGATCTCAACTTAATCAACGTATCCATCCATCACCAACTTCAATTGTTGGTAAGCCAGTCTATTTCTAAAGTTGTTACATATGTTCTTTGGCCAACTAATTTATACTTATTCCATAGTCAAAAGTTAAAAACCTTAATTTAGAGAACTAATGATTTTGGGATTTCAAAATGTAAGTAAAAAATAAACTTTTTATATTTCTATTTTCGAAAATAGTAATAAAATGTTGTATTACATTTCGATCGACCAAAGTATTTATTGTTTAAATTAAAAATGATTTAATTTAATTACCCAAATCATTATTTCTTATGCGAAACTTCTTCGAGGCATTTTAAACTGGGCAATACAACTAGCCTGAATTGTTTAAAGTGTTTACTTTCCAGGTATTTCTTATCAAGAAAGAAAACATATTAACTAATGTTTCAAAACGTACGAGCATTTCGTTCGTAGCAACGTTTACTTGCACACGTTTCGCACATTTCAGGGGTTGGGTGTTCCCAAAGGATCGGTAAGGGCTTTAATTAAAGTTGTAATTTATAGAATGCTCGAATTTAATTTGGTATTTATTTTCACCCTTTTCCCGTTTTTACTAATTTTATTGGATAATCATGTGAATAGAAGCAGCAAAAAGAACTTGTATTTTATAGTGGCGCCTGTTTAACTGAGCGTTTTATTTTCCTTAAAAAGAATGAAGCCCGTCATGTTTGCCACACTCGTAAAAGCTTAGCAACCTATAGGAAGACATGCAAGTTTTAGATTAAACTTTTCGATTTATTTGATTGGATCGCGTTTCGAAACAGTTGCAAAAATTGGTTGTAGAACAATGTCAATGAACCAAATAAAACTTGTTCTTATCCAACACAGTATAAACAAGAAAACATTGTGAAAGCGGTAGCTCTGAAACTCATTAAGTAAAAATAGAATAGGGTAGAATTTAGTATATTATTAACTGCGAAGTCAGATAATAGTTATGATGGTAAGTATAATATATATTGCGCTATACGTATTATTTTATAATTAAATAAATTTAATTTACTCGTATTATTAAATTATTATCGAAATTACGACATTATGTATTTTTATTTTTACAAAAACCGTCAAACTTTTAATTGCGATTACACTAAATTGGTAATTATAGACTTGCTCATCCTTCAAAACTATTAGCACAAATTAGTTTCAGTATCTATTTCTTTTTCAACTCATTATTCAAATTTTAACTGGCTAGTAGTTAAAGTTAAAGTTAAAAATTGATCATTAAATCTGAGACTGAAAAGTGGACTTTTGTTATCCCGAGCAAAAAGGTTGTAAAATAAAATGAGAAACAGATTTGACTCATTTAATATGAAAATTGAGTCATCCCTTTTGAAAAAAAATCCATTAATTTCATGAAGAGTGTCCCAGAGGCCTTGGGCATTTGATTGCCTCCAGTTTCTTCCTTGAATCCATATATGTAGTAGCATTTGAAACAAAGTAGTTGCCTCTTCTGCCCTCGTTGGTCTGTTCGATTCCAATTTTATTCGATTCCCATATCCTACTCACACTGAAGTTTACTTATCCTGGAAGCAACGTGTCCGTAAGGACACTGAGGCAGGAAAGTACAGCCAATCGATTTATCCTCCTCGAACTGAGGACGAAGCGCGCAGGAAATTATAGTCGTAAGGAAAAGCAGCAGTTCTAAGAACGACCTCAAGAAATAGCGGTTATACAAATAAAATGCACACACCATGGCAAATAATTCGAAATTCTTTGTGACACTTGTCGGTCACGATCTTCGCCCAAATATTGCACATTTTTATTCAGCGTATTCAGAAATTTTTCTTTGACTGAAAAAACATATTTCATGAAAATTACCATCACAATTACGGACTTTAATTTGGACTTTTGTTGACGAAGCGAGGCAAACAAGGAAATCTGAATATTGTATAGATGTAGGTTGGTTGTTTTCTCATCTTCAAGCAAGCGGTCTTTGTAAAGCTAGACTATCAGCGTTGATAATTATTATAGTCGACACAATATTCGACTAACGAAGGGTTTTAAGCGCCAAGTACGTTTGTTATTATTACGTATTTGTTTATACCATTAGCGCCGCAACGCAGAATACAAAAGCGGATGGTTAAAGGATTTAATTGTGTTTTGAGCAAAATGGCATTAAAACTGTTCAGTTCAAAGTTATTATGCAATGTATTATTTATGCGGTCAAATTTAGAAAACGCACGGATTGTTTTTCAATTATCTGAATAGCCGTCCTTTAAATTATATGTATGTACGGGGTGGACCACCAAATCGGACACTGAGTATTATGCGGCATAATTTATGCATGTATTATTATAAAAATTGTTTTTTGCTTATTGTGAGCAGCATATAGGATGCATATTTTAAAATTAGTTTAGGATCTACAGAGTATTCATTAAAAAAGTTATAATATTGGCATAGTTACTTTTTTAAAGTGGTTTTAGACTAAAAATGACCCAAGGAATCAAAAAAAGTGAAATAAAGATGGAGTTGCAATTTAAAAATTAAAAGTTGAGGACATTTCCGGTGAAACCGGAAGGCCTAAAAATTAAAATTTACGTCAATCAATCTTAATGAAGCAAAATGAGTAAACTTTCATAACATTCGAATAGTAAATAATGAAATGAGAGGGGTGAGCCACTTTTCGGTGTCATCCTGTATAGTGTATAGTATAAAGAAGTTTACATATTTATTTGTCCTGTCGCCTTATTACTACATTTTCAAAAATTTTGTAAAAGAAAAAAAAATACGGAACCGAATAAAAACAAGTTCAATAACATGAAATTACATTCACCAATGTATATTTATCCAATGATAACACCCTGTATAAAAACACATTGCGTTTGTGTGTGCGTTGTTTTTATCGGCAACAGTCTAGCCGTAATGCGCCATAATTTCCGCGCCGGATCGTAAATTTAGTCAGCGCCACCGTTGCTGCCTCCCCCAATTCTAAACCCCTATTTTGCTCCGCTAGCTCTGCTCTCTAGTATTGTATAAGAAGTCCCCCGCGTTGCCTTGAGATATGAAAGTGAAAGCATAAAGTTGCGAAGCATGATTCCGCGTACCGAAACTTTGTTTGCTTTATAAATAACTAACGCCACAAATATTAATTTAACGCACCTTGTACTATATTGGTTCCTGTTTAATAGTGGTAAATATTTAATTCATCGCTTTTAAGTTGTATTTTTTAATAGAGCAATTCAAAACACACAACAGGTACCCCAAGTTTTCAAAATATTTTTTTAGATCATTTTATTTTCACTCCGTACTACATAGATACTCTGATAATGTTTATTAAAAAAAAAAACGCATCAAAATAAAATAACTTTAAAGCCTTAATGTAAATTATCGGGCACTTTCTTTCTTACTTTCACTTACAAAGTGCATTACTAAAAGTTATTTAAAAAAAATATATATATAAAAGTGATAAAAATGTAATAAGCCGCCGTACACTATACTAAAAACAACGTTAACTAAAACTAAATATGTATTTAATATGCTAGACGCGAAGGCGCCGGTCAACGAAACCGTAAAAATTCTTTACGTGCTTTTAACGCTAAAAGCTTAATAGTATTAGCTTGAACTGCTTTTTATAACAGCAAGTTGCTAGTTTGACAGCTAAAAATTTATATTATGGTTATAACTAAGGGATGAAGATCTGGATAAATGTCTTCTTTGTGTGTGGGTGTGTGTGTGTATGTGCTCGAGCTGGAGATCAAGCAACGGAACGAGGGTGCAAGTAAGGGCAAGTGCGAGGGGAACGTCGCACTTAAATTTTCCACTACCACCTCCACCTCCAACAACTGTCTGTGTCTGTGCTGTGCTGTCTGGCTGCTAGACGGGCTTCGTGCGTTTTGTACATGCTGCACTGTGGGGTTACTGGCAGTCAAACAATCCAATGACCGAACCTGGAAAAGGGGACTATGCAAGATTCTTGTATATCCAAAATGTCATTAATTGTAGTTATTATTTAACGCAGACATGCAGTAAATTTCATCACAGTTGGAATATTTAATTAAATAATATTCACCTGTTCAGTAATTTACGGGGGTGTTATAAGATATAAATGTAATTATTAATGGGAAAGTGAGGTGGGTGAGAATGATTTTAGCGAGCCGATAAACGAGCAGATTTTGTCATCTTCACATGCAGATTGCTATATTAATAAAATTTACTGATCTAAATGGAACGAATAATTAAATAATCTTGTGTGTCCTTCTACCCAAAGCCTCCGAAAAGCTCTACTTGTACTGTTACAAATTTCTCCTTGCCAAGCCGAATCAAAGAAGATAATAGAGGTATAGTATCTACTGATATATGATGGATCCACATATGGAATACTATATTTTTCTTTGCCAATCTAAGTTTAAACTAATGCTTTATCTTTGGAAATAATTTTTTACTTTATTTCAATTTTTATTTAATACAGGTATAGTTCTTTAACAAAAAGTAAAAATCGATTTTATTGAATAATTTACCGGTTGTTTTATACATATTTTCATTCATCATCGTCATGTAATATATTCCTATTTTTTATAATATAGAATCATTGTTTCCGTCACGGAATTATTTTTCAACATTTGTTTTTCCAAAAATTCGCATTTCCTAAATTACTTTTCCGTGTAAAATTGCTGTCGGGGAATGGTAAACAAGACATGTACCTTTTATTTTCTCGAGGGAAAAGCTGGTCGAAGAAACAAAAACATGCTCAAGGCTCAAGTCAAAATATGGCAAGTGTTTTAGAAAAAGCAGTACGAGCAAAAAGGCAATTCTAACTAAATTAGTTAATTTGCATTCTTTAACGACGACTTTCTCAGATTTTAGGTTTCATTTGTTTTATTTTATTTTTTTGTCGCGTTTTTTTTTCTTTAATTTAATTTATGATATTTTTATCTACTTCTTTTGAATAGATAATTACTTAAATTGTTCTGTAAATGAGTTTTATATTTAATTTTTCTTTTCTTTTTTTTATATCATTGCCACGCATGGAATTTTTCCTCTTTTTACGTGTGAACCCTAAAAAAAAAACATAATGTCGAGTTAACAAACAGAAGGGATGAAAAGGACGATTGTTTCCAAAACACAAATATTTTTTTAGAAACAGTTTTATCGCTTTATTCGAAAAAATAATATACATATAAAGACAAAAGCCGTTTTTTTTTTTTCAAATTGCTGTGACAAACTGAATTTTGATTCTAATTGAATAAATTAATAAATTAGTTGTTGCGATAAAGTAAGCTTGTATTTTGAAATGGAAACTGTGCCACCTCCAAATATGAATTACAATTTGTAGTATTGCCAGTTTTTACTAACAGTTTTTTTTAAACGTTGATTTCACTTACCAAGTTTACGATTTGTTAGTAAACTTTGCCAAACTCAACGTTTGATTAATAAAGAATAAATTATTTTTCTCAGTGTACATTTTAAAAACTTAAAATTGCAATTAAATGCAAACTGTTCTCCTTGATGAAACAATTAAACAACTTAAAATGAGTTAAGTAACATTTCGCGGCATTTGTTCCAAGAATTATTATTTTAGTGCAATAATAACCATTGAAAAGGTTATTATGAATGGGGTGATAAGTTCGAAATTGCAGGAAAATCCACTTAGACGACATCGAAAACAGTGCTTAATTAGATTACACTTATCGCCGGCTGATATGGGAATCAGCCTTAATTGAAACACATCAATCTCTTCGCATGAACGGCACGCAATTTCACAAACAGCCGAACACACGCATGCTAGCGACACACCAAGTATAAAATCAATTAAAAATGGGATTTTCCCTCATTTACGCATTTTTTCTTGCGTAATGCGCAAAGTCAACAAGCGCCAGGGGAAAATAAACAGAATTAAAGAGATTTGCAAAGCATAGCATATATTCAAAAGGAAATTTCGAAAGTTATGATTAACTCACTGCTTCGTGTCTTCCTTGTAAAAGGACGCTTATTCAACAACTGCAGTCTAGACTGCACTCAAAATGTTCATGAGACTTGTATTTTGCAAAGAGACAAGTTTTCTCTACACTGCTTAGTGACGTTTGCTTCAAATGCATTTAAAGCGATCATTTGCCTTTTCTGTATTTTCCGCATTCATGAATGGATTTCCTCACTTAGTTTGATTAATTTTCTTGTGAATATGTAATTTTTACCATTTAACTATAGCATTGAGATACTTCAATTGCATAATTAAACTAATTGAGTAAAATATTTTCGGCGTCAGTTACGTTTTTAATATAAAATTTGGGAAGGTTTTTTCAATTTGTGGAAATTTACTAGAAGAACACACTACATGATTATTCCCGGACATTTTGCGGCACTCTAAAAATTCTGCTGCTCGAAGCTAGATGTTTATATGTACAGGGCAAGTATATGCGGTTGCTTTAGCTTCTTCTTGGCAATTGCGGTCCAATGTAATTTGCCTAGAGCTAAGAATCAAGTCATTCGTGGCCTAAAATATATTTGATAGATCCAACCATATACGGCACTTCTTTACGCTCCACCGCCGCCGCCTAAAATGCTTACTGACGCCTAAATAATTTTCAACCATCTATCCTACGATTTTGCATGTTCTTTGCCAATCTATTTTCGGAAATAATCAGTTTTGGGATAATGATCCGTCAACGGCGTTCTTCCAAACACGAACAATACTCATTTGCTTTTTTTCGCTAATGTAATTCGTAGTGTTCTGTTGCTTTTTCAACTGTATATCTGAATATCTTAAAAAACAAATCCAAATTGATAGCTTTTAATTTCAACTTTCTGATTTTTAGTTGTTTTTAGTTTTTTAGTCGTTTTTTTTTTTTAAATTTCCTCAAATTTATGGTACTCACAGTTAAACTGAAATAAATTAATAAAGGAAAGTTTAGAAAGGAAAAACTATGCACATTTACCATGGATAAACTGGAGACATTTGCTTTGTACCTTCTGGATGTAAAGTTTCATTTCTTTCTTATTTTTTCTCACACAAACTGCAAATACCTATAATAGATATAAATTTATAAAGTTTTCCACTACTTTAGCGGTTTGATGGTAATTTTATACCGGGTGACAACGAAAAGTGGCGCAACCCTGTCATTTTTTTATTTATCAACCGATTTTTATAAAAATTGTTACACTTACATAAGACAACATTTCCGATTTATTGACATAAATTTCAATTATGCATCCCTTCCGGATTTACCGGAATTGACCCCAAATTTTGATTTTTAAATGGCAACCCCCACTTTTTTTCAGCTTTTTGGATTCTAGGGACAATTCTAAGTTTAAAAATGTGCATTTTGTTAATTTTTAATTTTTTAAGTGGTCGAAAATTCAATTTTTAAATTTCATCCTAGAAGGCCATGAATCGGTTTAAATTGTGCCCAGCCACCCTAGATCACGTGTAAAATTGATATCATACCGCTAAAGTCAGTTTTAATTGAGTTATTAACGAAAATATTGTAACGAAATGGTTTTTCGGTAATAAGTCAATTTTTTCAAATGACACCACTGGGGGGGCATGCTGGCTTTTAGATAGTAGCATTTTTAACGAATCGAATGATACCCTACTGGTATCAATTGAAATTTATGTCAATAAATCGGAAATGTTGTTTTATGTAAGGGCACCAATTTTCAAAAAAATCTCTTGATAAATAAAAAAATGACAGAGTTGCGCCACTTTTTGTTGTCACCCGGTATAGTGCTCTTTCACTTCACTAAAAAAGATCTATAAAGACAAAATTATATGGTACCGCACGCCAATTGAATAATGTTGCAATTTGTGGATTTAATGAAATTTGCAGTTTATAATTAAATACATTTAGCTACATTATTCAATGAAAATTGTTTCTTCGAAAAATAAATATGTTCAAATTGATAGACTAAACTAAATTCCGTATGGAAATTCTTAACATTTCCTGTGCACTATACAGATTAAATATTTATCCGCGATAACAGTTTTCATTTTATTGCACTTTTTGCAGGATGCAATGCCTGAGCACCATTAAATATTAATACATAGTGCAGAGCGAGGGCAACATATTTGAATTTACCATTATTACCATCGAATATAACGCCCGTCCTTTAACAGCGCGTTTATTGTATGCGTGTAATTTATACGCATTTAAAAGCAGAATCTTGTAACTACTCCGTACGTGCTTGCTTCTATTGTGTTACGATTTCTCTCGGGCCTCAGCATATAATTTGTCCGCATTACAAAGAATGAGCAACGCGTTTTTACCCGAAGTGCAAAATTAAAATGGCTCTACAAGTATTTGCAATTTCTTTAATTTCATCTATGTACTCGTATTACACCTTATATGAAATTGTCACTGCCTCATAATTAGAAATATTAATTTTTGCAGTTAATTTTTTGCGGCAAAAAAATGCCTGCTCAATTCGAAGAAGGCAATTATTCATAATTATCCTTTAGCCTTAATAGGAATCATAACGCATTTATTCACCCTTGGCGTCCTTCCGTTTTCTCTCGGTTCCGGCATTCGGTGGGTCTTCTTCATTTCCCGTTTCTTCTCGGGCGTTCGCCCCCAGTTTTTCTTTCTGCTAGGATTGCTGTCGTTCTCGCCTACCTTTTTATAGACTTTCATCGCTCGGTAAGATTGGGGGCGGCTGCTGTTGCGAACAGAGATAGACTGTAAGAGCATTACCCCAAGAGCGCAACTGGATGCAAACGTCTTCCAATTTTCCTGATTTATTGCCGCTTTTCCGTGCGGTGTTTATTAAGAAAATTTCTCCAACCTGTTTTTTCTCTTTTTATGTTTTCTTTGTTTCGTGTTTTATAGTTCAAAACCCTTGTTTTGTTCTTTCTGTTATTTATTTTATATTAGTTATACTATAAGAGGGAGGCTATTTGATATCATTTGTATGGTTTGTTGTTGAGTTTTTTGTGCGCATGTATAGACTGTATTTAAAAAGGCTGTATTTGCAAAACAAGCTATTAGGCAAGCGCGAATTACTTTCAAACTGACGTTGCTATGTCACAAATTTAAGTACTTATTTATTATTGATTTATTTATACTTGTGGCGCACGGCCCAATGTTAATTTATTATAATACAATTTTCTTTATATCTGTAACGTGGTTTAAACAGTCTTTTGATATCACAATTTTGTAATGTTAGCATTAAAATATTCCCTAAGAATATTCAGATTCCGTAGTTTTTGGGAGAGACGCTTTTGAACTGGAAAATTTGGGCTTGGGTGGCGTGGTTCGAAGAACTCGTATGGAAGACTGAATAAAAAAAATTGTTTATTATGTGATGCATTATTTTTCATTTAATTCATTAGGCAGATTTGAATTTTACCATGGGTATTACTAATTATGTGTTCTAATGCTAATCCTAACAAAACATAAATTGTTATGATCCCTTCCATTGACTCTAAAAAAATTTGTCACTTAAAATTCAATTGTAAATTGAAAATAAATGTTACTCTTTAGTTTTAACAAATACTATGGAGGCATTTTCTAAAGTATAGGTCAGCTATAAAATATCTGTTTATATTGGCCTTTGCTTTTTAAAGTCTCAAAGGTCACTTCAAATTCAATTTTTGTTATATGCATATGGAGCTGAATACGCCTGATATCCCTACCTAAAAAATGAGTTATCTTCGATTTTATTATAATATTATTTAAATTAATACTTGCAAAAAAGGGGCACATCAGGTTACCTAATTACGGAGATTCAGGGGTCCAATCTTTATATAAATAATATAATAAAAATTATACAAAGAAGCCTATTGCCAACTATGGTTACTATAAAAAAAATATCTTGAAAATCAAGCAGGCAATGGATTTTTATTATTATTTAGATTGTACTGTGCGTCTCACGATTAAGCGAACATAGCAAATTCGCCATTGATTTTTGGGTTGCCTAAATTTGGGGTGATTATGTGGTTTCCATGTATTTTTCCCTATGTTCGGTTCTTGATG
>JASKGO010006751.1:0-30700 GCA_030556065.1 Holobus sp. GC000080 | reverse complement strand
ATTATCCTATCTAAAACGTGCGCTGCTGTTTATATTTTCCTTTGCGACCAATATTTTCCCCCATTAATATCCTTTTCACTGCGATATTTATTTTTCATCCCTTATTTTCTCCTTTTTATTACATCAGAAAATATAATCTATTAATTATCCGTTTGACGTGACAATAACAAAGTAAGAAAAAAAAAAAAGAAGTTGCCATTAGAGGCCTGCGGGAATAAACGTATAGAAGCAATGGAGAGAAAAATACACCGAGTAACAAAAGTGGGACTTTCTTCTGCTTCGGATGCATGTTTTCGGTTGTGTTTGCGTGCTCGTGTGCTGTATAAAGCACCGAATGAATTTATTTAATAACGAAAGATAAACCGAAGGAATAGAGCAAGAGTGCAGATTTCTCTTTGCGCCGCTGTATAGATGTAGATGCGGAGTAGAAGAAAAGCCGCCTCCGACCGGAGCGGCGCTTTATTACCCGGAACTGTCATGAATGCGGTCGCGCGATTCCTTGCCTCTCTGCTCGTGTTTCTCAACGGTTACAATAATTTATTATGAATAACTAACATGCCACTTTACCTCATATTTTACAGCTAAATGTCCCTGCAAACACACATTTATAGTCAGTTTCGCACTAATGCCGCAATTCGTTTAGTAATCCTGCGAGGGAAATCGATCAAAATTATTGCCTTTACGATTTCCATCTTCGATTTATGGTTTACATGTATATATGTAGTATATGCTATATCTATCTAGGAACCTGTACTCTTCAGTTTAATACTTTTCTATATATTTTAGTAATGACTTTTTCCATAAGTAAAATTTCACATTTATTTTTTAATTTTATATTAATGGCATTTGCTAATGCAGTCATCGAAAACACCATTTTTTTTTTCATTTTATCTCATTGCTGATTTGTTTAATTTAATAAATTATAAAAATGTTTTAGAAGAAAAAACAATTGCTTAATTTTACCATATATGAACTTATATTTTCCTGAGTTTTCGCCTAATTAGGATTAATTGAATTAATATTGTGGCATTAACAAAACTAAACAATAATATCCACATTTCCTAAGTACATAAGATGAGTAATACATTCTGACTATTATCAATTTGTTTATTTCATTTTGTTAAATTCTTTTTAGTAGTAAATTATTATTATAATTATAGATGGGAAAGGATTAAAACAATACTAAACTCTTCACTAAAATATTAACCATTTTTAAATCAGTTTAAATAAATTACAAATTGCATATTAAAACAAAATATATTTTTCTTTAGTAGCCGAAATAACTTAAATTACTTTAAAAAGTATGCTGGAATCATTCTTCCTTTTCTTTATGACTTAAAGACTTGTTGGGATATAAGTTATTTATACACAATTCTGAACAATTTTAAGATTTTTTCGAAAGTGTTATTTACAAAACAATTGATTAAAAATAAGCATTTTTGCTTAAAGGAAATGTAATAATTTTTTTCATTAAATTATACAAAATTGGTGTAAAAAGTAAAATCTGCCTTTTCAATTAGATGAAATTATATAACATATAGAATCAATTAACAAAACTATAAACAAAAAATCATGGTATAGTTATTTTCCGAGTATTTTGAAAATTTGAAATAATAGTATCATATAAATAACATCTTTGTTATTATAATAAATATCATTACCTTTTTAATTGTTTCTGTTCTGAATGTTACTATTAAACAATGTGATTAATTCAAATCCAAAAACTAAACTATTCACTAAGAGAATAAAATGAGGCGATCTTTTATTTTATTTATTTTACCTATTTTAATAAGAAACAATATATTTCTTCTGAAGTTTCAAAAATATGAATTATTTTTGATTTTCAAAATCAATGATTTATTTAAACTATTAAAATTAATTTTAAATATAATTTCTCCCATAAGCCGATTTAAGTTAAATTATTTTCAAGATGGTAACGCTATCAACTATTTAAAAAATCATTTCTAAATTGATTATTTTAAATGACTTTCCAAGTTTTTTTTGTTTATTCGTTTTAATAGCCCTTGAAACCAAAATAATTTTGGTATCGCTGTTACATTGGTCGCTTTAGTAGCTTTTTGTGATATTATTTTTTAATTGGTAAAAATGAAACTTTTTAGATCCCTTTCTACAGATGTAACTTTTAAAATATTAAGACAATTTTATTTCTTTATATATATTTATTTATCACGGCTAATGGTTAAAAATAATTTAGGGTTCAAATCAGTCGCTTACTATTTTTTTATCCATTTCAAATTAACTATTTTGAATTTTCAACCAAAGAAAATTTGAACCTGTCAATTTTTAATTAAAAATTTACCAAAGCGCGATTAACGAAATTAATAAATTATTTAATTAAAAATACAAATTTCATCATTATGAATTATGGAATTAACCGCATCAATTGCATTTATATTTCGTTGGCGAAAAACATAAAGCAGCAATAGCGTTCATGAATTAATTTAAACTATAGTAATTACAGCTTCCCAAAATGAAATATTTAATTTCAAAGGGAAATTCGCTATGCACACGATCAAATATTTACCATACTATAATTTCCGCATAATTATTATACTGACCGTATATGTTTTAGTGGTGACTACTACAATTCCGTAATGAAGTAAATTTATATGAATAGGAGGCAGTTAGGAGCGTCTGTCCTTCCTAGACGACACATCCAACCCAGCAGTAATTATATAGTAAGCGCAATTTGTCAGTGGCGTAGGTCGCAGTTCAATTAAGTACAGGAACACATGTCACCGAAAGTGGAATTAGCACATGGACACGCCATTACCATGTGAATACAACTGGAGAGCCAGAAGCACAACATGTACCAACAACACCCACCCCTATTATTTCAATTCTCATTGCACGTCCATTCAATTTTAAAGACTACTCAAAACTACTGCTCGACAGTTTTAAATAATGATTGGTACGAACCTTTATTATCGATGGAGAACAATCCGAGACCGTCGCCGTCCCTAACGGAGTACTCGATTCTGCTGTCTTCGCCCTGAGGGTCCAAATCGGTGGCATTCACTTGCATCACTTCAGTTCCGACCGGTCGGTTCTCGCGAATACTGCCCGACAGCACGAAATCACTGAAATGCGGAGTGTAAAGGTTCTCGTTCACGTCCACCACGTTAATGGTCACACTGGTTTCGGAAGACAGAGAAGGGTTGCCCCTATCACTCGCGAAGACCATCAACGAATGCACTTGTCGTTCCTCAAAGTCCAACATTTTCGTCGTCCTTATTGTACCTGATAATAGGTCGATTTTAAATGTGCCATCACTATCGCTGTCCTCCAGCGAATAAAGAATCTCCCCGTCGGGGCCCAGGTCAGGATCCGATGCTGACACAACGGCCACTACGCTGCCCTTAGGAATATCCTCCCTTATCTTGACATTATAGGAAGGCAAGCTGAATTTGGGAGCATTGTCGTTAATATCGTCTATCGAAACTCTAACGAGTGCTTCGGAATACAGCGGAGGGTTATCTTTGCCGCCTCCGTCAGTGGCACGTATGCGGAGCTCGTAAAGTTGCTGCCGCTCCCTGTCCAGGTTATTGGCCACAGTCAACACTCCGCTGAATTTATTGACAGCGAAATCCTTGGTATCGGTGACCAGCGAATAAGTTACCTTTGCGTTATCGCCGGAATCTGCATCGGTGGCATTGGCACGGAATATGGCAGTGCCATTGAGGGCATTTTCCGTCACCCGGAAACTCGCCAGCGACTTTTCGAACTTGGGCCCGTTATCATTTACGTCCAGCACGGTTATGGGGAGCACCCTGGAAGCGGACTTCTGCGGTTTGCCCAAATCATATACTGTGACATTTAGTAGGTATTCGTATTCGCGTTCGCGGTCCAGGTATCCGATAATGCGCAGCTCGCCGGTTTCCATGTCCAGACAGAAGACGCTGTGATCGTCGCCACCGGAAATGCCGTATATCAGTTTGCCGTTGTAGCCCAAATCTCTGTCGCGAGCTCTGAGCTTTATTAGAGTGGTGCCTAAAGCTACGCTTTCGTTCACCTTAATTTCGACCGGAAAGTCGATAAATTCAGGGGAGTGCACGTTCTGCCCGTATCGGGTGGGCATCATCGCGAACTCCTCTTGAGCTTGGGGTCTGTTGTTGTTTTCTGCATCGGCTAAGACTTCCGTTAATCTCCTCGCAACCCCCGTATCTTTACAATCGAAAGATCCGGTTTCGTCGTGCAGGAGTCGACCTAAAGTGTTGCGCTTGGCGTTCACTAATTGAAAGTAGACTCGGGCAATATCTGCGAAATGCGTGCCATCCGTCGCTGTAACATTCAGCTCTCTTTCGGAAACACGAACGTCGTTCAAGTCGCAAGCCACTGTTATGGTACCGGAAGTTGCATCCATACTGAAGCAACCGTCTTCGTTTCCGGAAACTATACGATATGATATAATATTTCCCGAGTCGAAATCTATGGCTGAAAGGGTGATGATTTCAGCACCGATGGGTATAAAGCGCGGTATGTGTCCTTTGCAGTCGACTTTTTCGAATTGCGGACGATTATCGTTGATGTCTTTAACGCGAACAGTTAATTGCATTTCGGTTTGCCGTCTGTAGGGTAATCCCCAATCGGACGCTCGCACCCTCAGGACATAGACCCGGCGCGATCGTTCGTAATCCAGCAAAGTTGTCGTTTTGATTACACCGGAAAAATGGTCCACTTCGAACGGGACCTTCCCCAAGTTAGCAATCAGATAGGATATATACGCATTCTCGCCACGATCCTTGTCTTTGGCGTGCACTGTGGTAACCAATGACCCGGCAGGCATGTTCTCGTCCACCCAGACCGTCATCTCGGACTTATCGAAGATCGGATCATTGTCATTCGTATCCTCAACGTAGATTTTCACTTTGGCCGACGATTGTTTCCTGGTGCCTGCATTACCTTGATCAATGGCCGACACGGTCAAACTGTAGAAAGACTTGAACTCGGCATCGAGCACGATGGCAGTGTAGAGCATCCCTGTTTCGGGGTTAATATGGAATTCGCCACCTTCGTTACCGCCGACGATTTCGAGAAAAACTTGTGCGTTCTTTCCTTCGTCCGCATCGGTGACTTTCAGTCTTATCAAAGGAGTGTTCACAGGGGCAGTTTCGGGAACTTTCACTTCGTAAATCTCCTTGTTAAAAACGGGAGCGTTATCATTGAGATCCGTCAAGCGGACTTGCACAGCCTTGTAACTCTCCTTGGGAGGGGTGCCGCGATCCACGGCACGCAACTTCAATGAGTATCCTTGAGGGGTAGACTCCCGATCTAACAATTTAAGCACTTCTATGGTGAATTCACCTGGCTGCTTAGTGGGTCGGATGCGGAAATGTCCATCTGGATCCCCATCCACTATCTCTAAACTGGCAACCTCTCCGTGGACCCCGGCATCTCTATCCGAAACGTTAACAATAGCATAGATATCGGCATTGGAATTCTCAACAATCTGCGGATGATGCTTAATGCGAATTTCCGGTGCGTACAGGTTCATCTTTCTAACCCGGATTCGCACCTTGGCTTTGCTGGTCATCATGTGTCCACTACGAAACAAAGCTCCCCTATCTTGCCCGATGACCGTAAGCTCATGATATGTGCCTTCATTGTACCTGATGGGCCTACTAAGCGAAATGACACCGGAAACTGGATGGATCGCGAACTGATCTGTGTCTTCAGCGAAACTATAATAAATCTCCCCGTTACGCCCCAAATCCGCATCCTCGGCTATCACGCGAACTATACTTTGATGCACTGGCGCGTCTTCCGAAACACTCGCGTTATACTCGATTGGATAGAAAAGCGGATTCAGATCGTTCGTGTCCAACACTTTCACAGCCACCAGAGTGTTCGTCTCGAGCACGACCCGTTGCTTACCGTCGCGTTTCGTGGCCGTGCCGCGCACTTCCAGCAAATACGTATCTTTGCGCTCGCGATTCAGCACATCGTTGTTGCCGGTTCTGGTCCGAATCGATAGGAAACAGAAATCACCCACGATGCGATCCTCCGCTTTGAAGAACTTGTCCTTGTCGCCGCCGACTATTTTGTAACGAATGTCGTGCAAAGGATGCCGGATGTTAATGCCCATGCGACCTTCGCCCGGAGGCGGCAGCGCGTACGTCTTCGCCACGCTGTTCTCGGGGATGCTGACATTGTAGAGCGGCTTCGTGAAGTGGAACTCGGACTCCTTCTGGGCCGCACAAAGCGCTATCACCGAAAGAGCGAGAGCGCTTCTCCACATCTTCTCAGCTCATACCTGCAACAGAAAAGCCATAAAAAAATTATCGATTTCGGAAGGGTTACGGTTCGGCCTCACATAACTTAATTTATTCTACGCCAGGGGGTCTGCTTTTTTACCCTTGCCGACTAACTTGATTGACTCTAGCCGCTTGAAAAATGGAAAAAAAATCAAAGTTTTCATTCCAGTTATGGACTTCGTTATTTGCATTTCTATTACTTCAATTTTTGGCTTTAATTTTCTTCAATCTCAACCATTATTTCTGTTGAATAAGCTTAGATCAATGCTTAGAAAAGAAACTGAAATAATTTATTGTCCATTATATATCATTAGTCGGCCTAATAATGTAACCATTAACTAATTCATTAATATCTAGGGGTTAATTGAGGTCAAGAGCTCGAAGCCCGCAGCTTTCAATAAGCGCACACGAAGCATTTTTCTCATTTCGTTTATAACATACTGATGCCGGCAACGGGATTGAAATGAAAAAGAGGAAATCGCAACTTCGATTCAGTCGCAGATAATTCCGATCGTGGATTACTCTGACGATGCAAACTTTAATGCGCCATATTAGGGATTACGTATTCAAAAGAGACGCTTTTAGCCGACGCTTCGCACCTTCATATAATACCCACATACACACGCTATTCGAAAAAGTGCAAAATTCAAACGCGGCTACAAAAAAAAATAAGTAATTACATAAAGTCTCCAGGGACTTTAAAGACGCATAAAGGAGAGAGAGAGAAAAGAAAAAAAATAGGTGAAAAGTTTGTTATAAATTGCTCGCGCGCATTGCGAGCAAATAACGAATTTATAAAACGGTTTGTTTGTCTAACATTCCCTAAAATAACCTTAATGCCACCCTTGAGAACGAACGACATATGCTTAGCGAGTGAATTCTCGAAATCCAGTGTCGCGTTACAAGGGAAACTACTCACTTCATTTCCACAGTACGCGTACACGTATACTTACTTGTAGTATACTATAAATGTTGACTTTAACAAATTCAGTCGATAGTATTAAGTACGCAACAAGCAAGTAAGTCGTACACACAACAAAGGGCTTCCGATAGACAAAGTCGTTGTCAATCAGACCAAAGATTGATAAGTGCGGTTTCCTTTCGCTTGCGGATTGACGTTTACTTTGATCGCAACGAAATTAACATCCTTTCGCATGATTTAACGCCATCAGTGCTTTCGTTTCGAGTATGCACCGCAAAATACCAAGTAATTATAAGTTTATCAAAAGTTGAGTAGTTTTTGGACGAGCACTTTGTGCTATCATACTATCATAACTTTGAGATGATGGGTTAAAGGAAAAAAAACCTTCGTTTACTGGATATACATTAAAAACAGACTTTAGGGAAAAAAAATAGGCAAATCATGTAACAAAATTGTTCTTTCTTTTACTTCTTAGTTTGAAAATCAGCAACTTTTCTTCCTAAAATTTTGATATTAATAAAAACATTTCGTAAAAATATTTATTTCTGATCATTTTTTACATTAAAAATTTTTAACGCATCAATACAAATTTCTACTTTTGTTCCCAATTGTGGTATACATTTCTTTAAAGATCTTTGGTAAAAAAAGCAAAATAAACTTATCGGGTTTTAATCATTCCATCTTGAAAAGAAATGCTATATTTAATATTTAAGTAGTAGTTTGTATTCAAAACAAATTTCAACAGTCATAATTAGTTTTAAAGAGCCAAAAACATAATAGCTAAATCACTCCGGTTATGAAATAAATATGGAAGATACAATCAATCAAAATAGTGGTTTATATTATGTGAGAAGAGACCGGAAAACTAAGAAACTGACTCAGCGCCATTAAATTTTGCAATTCTTATTTCTGCACAAAATAAGGGCAAAATTGAGTCGTATTACTGATAATGTAGCTGCAACCACATTTGTATTTCATGTAAATTATGAATTAGTAAAATAGTAATGGACAAAATATGAAATTTTAAATATATATATATATATATATATATATATATCAATTTTGACAAGTTTCAATAAAAATTATTGAAGAAATATAAATCAGTAAACCATTTAGTTGTTAATCAATAAAAACAAAAATATTTTCCATAATTTCTAACAGAGGTACCTAGTATTTTAATTTATTTAATACCAATGAAAAATGCCAATGAAACAAAATAAAAAGAGCAGGAAAAAAAACGGCATTTACCAAAACCACAAAGCGTTTAATCCGTAATAACATAACACAGCGGTAACAGAGGGACACACAAATGACACTGTTTCGCAACGAATGTAATTATTTCCGGTAAACGATAATGACGAGGTCGACATTAATGTTATTTATAATTGTTTGCAAAACTCTTAAAACCGAAACGGGCTACATATCGATGGCGCCGGGCACTTTTAAGCACCCCCGAACTTTCCCAACTGCCGAACACAAAGCTACAACTGAAAGCCTCTGAAACGCGTCATGAGTTTTTATGTTCTTCTTGCAGAGAAGGGCACCCCTCATGATGGTAGTGGTAGAGGTCTGAACGGAAGACCTACCCAGCAGCCAGCAGCAGCACTACAAAATATATACAACTATATATAGAATGTGCGCCTATGTATGTATATATATGTATAAATAAGGTACTGAAGCCGGTCCCGAAATTGTCGGTCGGTCGGCCCTCTCTTTAGGCTTCTCCACAATAAGAAAAAAACAGCTGTGCTTAATGTTAAGGTGCAGTTAGGGCATTCGAGTCGAAAAGCACCCCTTGAGACATTCCTATGAACTCGCAGGTAGCTTCATTTTCCCCGAAATTTTAATTGTTGTGATACACGGTATGTGCTGAAACTGGCTGCCAAAACTAATTGCATTCTTTTATTTCTTCATTAGTCAATTCTCACTTTATTTATTAGCTTTCGCTATTTTTCGCGCAGCAATAAAAGTGTATGTATGTCAAATGTAATTGGATTTCGCTTGATTTGTAGCAGGTATTTTGAATTTATATTAAAAACAAAATTATATTAGATTTTTAACATATAGTATAAAACCGACATAAAATATTTTATGTAAATTAGAATTTTAATGAAACAAGCAAAAGGCAAATATATAATTGCGTGGTGCTGAATTATTCCATAAAAATGATGGGATGGCATTCGAAAACAATTGTTGGTGAAATTAGCGAATGCAAATTAAAGTATTTTAATGTGACGTGACATGCTCGAGTGGGTATCCACTTATTTCCTATGATGGAAATAATGCGCCGGCAGAGGAGAATGGGCGAAAATAAAGATCGATGGTAATAGAGTGAAAGGGGGAATTTTTGCGTTAACGAGATTTGGGACAAAAGCAGGCGGGCTGCAGCAGCACACTGCTGGGCAAGTAATATAATTCGGCATTGTCCTTTCGCTAAAAACCGCCAACAAGAGGATGCCCCGTGAGTGTGTATGCGGATGGCTGGGGTGTCAGCGGTGCCAGTATATTTGATAATTCCCGATTCACCTCTCTTTCATTATCATCACGCATAACGTTTGCGCTCCGTGCTCATTGTCTACACTTCCATTATTCGAACAAAAACGTTCGTGCTGTTATTTTGACGGCAACGGATGCGTCGTTAATTACAATAAGAGGACAATACCTTGGCGATTTGCATGCACAAGCGAAACGACCAAAGCGAAAGCCGAGAGAGTCCTCTTTAAATCACTTCTAATGACGATCGCCATTAGTGACACGTGTGCCCTCCATTTCAAGCATCGACTTCTTCGTCGCCGAAGAACTACTCGCTTGCTTTACCAACTAACCAACCCGAACTCGTCAAACAATACACTAATTGATTTTCCCACTTATGTGACGAGCTTTTAACGTCTGTATCTACTTTTTGCTACTAAGAAGCTTTAAGTGAAACATTTGTAAATTTCTCATTGCCGCTAGAGGCAATTCCTGCTCGCTCCAAGGAGCTGAGGGATCCGTATGTACGTACAAACACTAGCTGGCACGCACACATCCTTGCAGGATTTAAAGCACAACACGCTTAAAAGCAAGCTCGTTAAGTTGCCTGTATGTATAGAGTGTGTAGTAAGGTAAATAAGCACCTTGATGTTGGAAGGAACCTCTTAATGCGTGTCTACTTATTGCGCTAATTTATCCCCAGTCAAGATGGGCATGGAACTCTAAATTCTCTCACCTTTGTCCCTCTTACTCGCTCTTGCTAAACGAATACATTCCCGGCTAACAAAAGTTGGCCCGCATTGTAATTTCTTAACTTTTGCACAATTTTTGTTTCTTGCAACTCCAGTTTTTTTTTTATTTTGCTCCCTTTTATGTCGGAGCTTTCTCTTCTAAGAAAGATCTTGATCGTTTTTAATGGAACGTTTTATATTTAAATTTTCTGTTTGCATTACTAATGCATCTGTTAAAATATATAAATTTGCATTTTCTCAGAAGAGAAAGATTACTGTCATCCACTTCTTTTTTAGTAATTTAACTATTCAAAAAAGTGCAAAAAAAAATCAATTGAAGTAAATAATAGTTTAGTATCATACAAGCTAAAACATCGCATGAACTACTATAAAATGTTTGGAAAGCTAAAGCAATTCTAGTGAAAAACGGTACAATAACAATTTAATATAAAGCGAATAAATCAAACTTGTTAGCGATATTTTTGCGAAACTCTCAGCCCTTGCAGGTGCATTAAATTGCATCTACTTCTCTAGCAAGGACTGGATTTCTATAGTAAAAAGCGGCATTATTATCAAAACCGGGTTGCTATCTCTATAATTGTAATATAGGCAACAGTCATCTTATGGGTTTTTGAAAGGATTTGCAGCTCTAATTGGGCCATTTTACAAAGGGTTTATAAGGTTATTTATGTTTACTGTTTAATATCCGCAAATTGCGTTTACTTTAACTGACTCCAACTTTTTATTAAATTTAATTTAATTTTAAAATAGTTAATTTTAAGAATGATACATTTTAAAGCTAAATTTTTGATTGAGGAATTCAATAAAGGGCTAATTATGTAACAAAATAGTTTTTTCCTTTACTTCTCAGTTTGAAAATCAGTAGGAATTAACTTTTAGGAACTCCTAAAATTTTAAGATTAATAAAAAAAAAGTAATCAATTTTTTCATCTCTAGCTCAAGAAACAAATGGGCCCTTAGTGGCAACCCCAAGCAAAGAAATAACTATTCTTTTGTTAGATACTGCCGATATATTTAGATTTGATTAGTACTGACCATTGCATACGGCTTTAATTGGCATAGATATTGGACGTCTCTTGCGGAAGCTGCCTCTCTAACTGCACTGAATGAGGGGGATGAATCATCGGGAGGAATTTTATTAGACGATAATGATATATACGGCACAGGGAACAACAACTGCATTGTACTTCGATTAGGATTTATGATCCGTGGGGATGAATCAATTGGGGAAATTTATCGCACGCAAATCTATACGGATGCTGCTGCACGTTGCAGGCCGCCGACTACTTATTGCCTGGAAATTGGGATTAACTAACTGACTGCATCCAGTTCGGAGCTTTTAGGAGATCGAGAGAAAGGATAATTCGCATCCCTTATGGCTCACTCGGAACTTATTTATTAGACGTCTAATTACGTGAGCATTTCGCATAATGATCACGTGCACAATGCTAATTTGTATGCTGCCTGTCGCTCTCTCTATCGCGCTGATAAGTGATAGGTTTCGAGCGCGCGGTGCAAGGGAAGCGGATGCCGGCGAGAGTTTTCAAACTGGTTGCTGGTTAATGTTGCTTTCTCATTAATTTTGTTGTTTGTCGAAATATAATGAATATTTGAATGGAAAATGGGAACGAAAGCAACCAAGTGGAAAAGCAGCATCTGCGTTATATATTCATTCCCCAATGCAATTTCGCGTTCCTCCCCATTGTTGTTGTTATTAATATTACCCATCGATAAAAAATTCAACACAAATATTTATACATTTTTATTATATAATTTTTTTTTTTTTTTATATAAAAATATTTTCATACAATATTCTCGTGCGACCTTTTTTTTCCGATCCAATTTTTTTATTCATTTGTTTTAATGCGTTCGCAGGTTTTATGAATTTTTCGTTTCATTGGGCTGATATTTTATTTCATAAAAAAATTATTTTTTTTTTTTTACAAAAATTCATTAGGAGTTTCGTTAATTTATTAAAAAAAAGATTAAAATTGCCAATGAATAATAGGCAATTTATGCATTGTATATTTTTATTTATTTAAAAAAAAGTTGTAACTAATAGCAACAGATTAATAAAAAAAATGCAAAACATTTTAATAGCTTGCCACTTAAATACATGCAGGTATTTTTATGATCGAAAGCATGCACTTTCCAATAAAAAGTTCTTCAAATATTTGAAATACGTGTCAAACGCATCGAGTTCAGCAGCGAGTTTTGGCATGAATTCAACTCACAAGAAAATATTTACAATACTTGACACGGTTAATTATGCAGAAAATCAATTTTGACTCGAACAACACAGTTTGCGTTTGCAACATTTAACACTTTAAAAATAACTTTCGATTTTGCGAATCGGAACTGTAGACCTATACCGTTTTATCAATGAAATGTTGCAAAACAATGTTAATGTAAAAAATATTAAAAGAAAATGCTTCACATTAAAGTGGTGTGGATAAGAAAAAAAAAATCGAAAAAAGATTTCACGCTGGAATTTAAATGGACCGTAACAAATTCCGCTCGGAAAGTCGCTCGTAACATTGATCATAGCGAAATTGGGGCGGCGGTTGACTCTTACAGCGACTTTATAGAGTCATCGTTACACGCAAGACGCTTTTCCCGGCCGCCGTTTTAATCATTTTTATTATAATCAAAACGACTCACTTAAAGCGAGAAATATTGCGCACTTTTTATCGCAATTCTGTTTTTTTTTTTGTGGGCTTTTTTTGGCTTTTTGGGAATTCGTTGTAATGAAATTGCAATCTATAAAATTGTTACTTTTTTTAATAATTCCAATCTTAAGGGTTTTTTATTTACGAATATCGAGTTTTTCCATTTAAAAGGGTTAAAAAGGTATTTTGTTTTATCTCGTATACAGGGTCATTCGACAGTTTAAGAGGATAGATGTAATTTTTTATTTTAATTTATTCCAAGAAAACTATTTGTCACAGAAAAACGAAATAATTGTTCAGAGAAATAATTTTACAAAATTTCCTTATCTTGTAGATTTCAACAATTTACACTACAAAAAGAAAAACGATCTACAAAATAATAATTTTCAAGTATACTAAATGTAAATTAAAAGTGAATTTGCAAAAAAGAAAAGCTTATTTTACCAGGGAATTGAAATTTCATTAGGGAAATAAAAAAGAAATCTATATGCGAAAAATAATAAATTAAAAGCATTAAGACCAAATTTGACAGATGCGGTAAAACGGCACTGGGGAAAACCTGCCTGCTAAAACAATAATCCCTTGAGCAAATTTCGCCATTGACGAAAGTGGATAGGAGAAAGCGTGGGCGCTCTCAGTGCTAATAAAGCGATTGTTTACGCGGCATTTAAAAGGGCGATTGCGGGCGAGGAGGGTGGTTAATAATAAGTGTTCGGTAATCCGCACACACGCACGCACAAATAAACCCGCGGATAATCGCTGGAAATTTATCTCCTCCTCTTTAATACATCTCTATATCGGTTTTGCTGTAAACTTGCTCCGCGTACCACATAACGTCAATTTAACCGTTAGCAAATGGCAAGCAAGCCAAGTAAGCAAGCAAACAGAAGATATAATTTAAGGAACGCTCCATCAACACACTACGTGTATGTATGAATGTATACTAGTATTATACTATTTGTATGTTTGTTGTACAAGGGCTTCGGCGTCGTAAAACGGACGCAAAAATTTATACACGTTCATTAGAATTTTGTCACGCGTATGTTTTATCGGGGTAATAACAATTCGCACGTGATTCATGGACATTTGCCGAGAACTAAATCTACAAGGAGATATGTAGTTGCCCATAATACCACCGTATCCCATACATAATAATAAAAATGGCTGTGCGCTCTCGACCAAAAATACAACATATGGAAGGAGCCGGGCTTTTATGCAACATATGGGTCCCCACTGGGACCGATAAAGTCCCCAATTATTCTTTTTACACTTTTGCCATATATATATATATAGAATCGAATGAAAATTGTGCGCTGTTAAATCCAATTGGATAACGTTTAATGTGGGATATGTGAAATAAAACGGTTTTAAATTGCATTAACAATTTGCGCTATTTTCAAACAGGGTAAAAGTAAAACATTAAACGTTCGTGGAAATTATTAATATGACGCTGAAGATGACGGTAATTCCATCCGGAGAGCGATGTTTAGGGGCTGTCAGGACGTCTTAACTTCTTTTGGAATTTGTCCTAAAGTGTATTTCAGCGCTAATTCGTTTCACGTAAATATAATTAATCCGGTCTGTTCTGTGTACTGAAAGCTGTGCTTTCGTTTTAATGCAGGTATGTTAGACCTTCATCATTAATTTTTATGTTATCTTAATACATGGTGACAACAGATTTAGGATCACTAAGGAAAAAAAAATTCGTGATTAACTACAATATTTTTCCTATATTTTCAGGGACTTAACATGAATTTAATTTAAAAATAAAAAAAAATGTAAATTATGAAAAATAATTGATTAATACATAAAACATGCCAAACGAGAATACCAAAGCCAAAATTATTTGTTTTCGCACGTTATTAATGTTTCGAGTTCTCAAACAATTTATTGAAATATTTGCTAAATTGGTTTAATTAAAATCAACGCTTTTATTTTTTGAATGCGATCAATAAAATGTCCATTCTGAAAAGCTAATATACATCAAAATATTTGGCAGCAATTAATAATGAAGTAATTAACACCAAACAAAAAATAAAGCGATACAAAAACCAACAGAATTTTAAAATAATATTTTTTTATTCCCTATGTCCCAAATTACACATATTTTTTTCCAATCTTTGAATAACGAAGATAAATAAACTCAACCGGATTGATTCCTTTCGCCATGAAAAAAAAAAGTCACATCCAATTTTTAAGAAGTTGTCTGTTCTGCTTAAAAGTCAACACAAAATTTTACAGCTTGTCATAATTGGTTAAAAATAAGCAAAAAGCATAAAATCAAAATCACATTTGGTAAGAAAAAAATATGAATATTGTAATGAAATAAAAAATTAAATAACTTGAATGAAAATAAAAAGGGGAAACTGAAAAAAATATGTTGCCCGGCGCCTTCATATCGTATTTTTCAGTTATAAGAGCTAAAATTTGAAATTTTGGTGTTATCTATCTTAAAAAATGATAGTAGTAATCTATTTTTAATGCAAACTGTATGAAACAAAATGGATTATAACGAAGAATCTCTAACAGAAATAAATATTTTAATAAAAATTTTGAAAAAGTATTGTTTTTTTACGCAGTTATAATACTCGTATAATATAGATAATGGGACAACTAATATGGTCCACCTTGTATATTAAATGCACTACGAAAACTAGTAATTTATGTAATTTCACTCTTGGCCATTGCAATGCTATTATTTTTACAGAAAATAACTGTGAAACAAGCAATAATTAAATTTCAGATTTTATGTCCCGGCGCCTTCACATCGTTTATACATTACGAAATTTAAAAAATAATAAAATTGTGGTGCGTAATATATGAGAAGAGACCGAAAAACCAATAAAGGGACTTATGACCAGCGTAATGAAATTTTACAGTTCTTACTTCAGCATAAAGCAGAAGAAAAATCGAGCTGAGGCATTGAAACAAAATTTGAATGTTATGTAAGTTATTTACTTTCAAAAAAAAAATAAAAAATAAAAATAAGGTAAAAATATGAAATTTGTAGGAAAATTTTCAATTCAATATTAATTTTTAGAAGTTTTAATAAAATTTATTGTACTAATTTTTAATTAATGGCAAAATGTGTACCATAATTTAAATCAGGGACATTAAACGAAATAATCTGATTTTAAGATGGTATTATTGTCAATGAAAAGTCACAAAAGCGAAAATTCCACATTAGTGCACATTTGAGCGTAATTATGCGGAGGCAACATGAATTAAGTGACGTTTCAATCGAAATAATGGACTTCTGAATCGAAACTAAATTACGGACTGGTGGGCCACTGTAACTCTTAATAATCTACGGCCACTAATTCGTCATTCGCATGTGTGCATATCTGGAAATTTAATCGTCAGCTATGCGACGTATTATCGACGATTAGAAATTTAATTATAGACTCATTAATTACGAGGCGAAATCACTTCCGCAATATTATGCACGCAGCACACGAGATAATTCCCCGGCTGTAACTTTCGTTCATTAAAATATCAATTCCATCGCTCCGACGTACCGCAGCACACAGGGCCTTCGCAAATTCCGCACTCCACGCTGCCGCTGCATGAGTGGCTGAAAATGCGAAAAGTTATTTTTCGAGGACATCATGCAAATTCGTCAATTTACGTCTTTGTCAGTGCTTACGCAGGACGAACGGCAAGGGAAAGCAGGGGCTGCTGCCGGAATATAGTTCCGTGCAAAAAGCCGGATAATCTTGTTTATCACTTAGCTTTAACGTGTGTTTATGCATTTGACATCTCGGCCTTGCTGTTGTTTTAGCTTGGCACCCCTATGAATATTAATACTTGTCTTCTGCGGTGAGAGGCGCCCTCGGAGCTAACGGGATATTATATTCGCAAGTGGGTCGCCTGCCGAATCTAATGCTATTCATATTGAGCAAACACATGCGAGAAGTGCCGAATTATAATGTACCTACGTACATTATATGCGAATGTAGTTGTTGTGTTAAGGAAAGCGAACGCGCGTTGTTGCGTTTGATTATTGCGGATATTTCGGGGGCGGCAACCGCCGGGACATGTGCTGCACCAGACAATCGCTTTCAATTATGCAAATTAAGGCTGTGATTGCCGGAGAATCACTTTCGCTACTCCACTTGATTCATCGCTCAATCTAATGCTAATTATTGTTATTTTGCTTTTAAATGTGACGGTTCCATTACAGCAATCAGTTGTTGCATCACAATTTATGATAATAACATTATGTACTCGTGTCTTTAGTCTAAATTAATTAAATGAAAATTGTCAACTGTACAGATCTATTTAAAAAATGTTACCCAGCGCCTTCACAATCTTTTATACTATAAAAATTAAAGCATTGCAAGTCACTAGAAGACAGTTTCTAAAGGCTTTCAGTCAATTTTCAAAAAAATTTCAAAAATGTATGAAAAAATATAATATAGGAACAGGAAAGATTAAAAGAAAAATTAAAAAATGAAAATATGAGGCTCACAAAAGAAATCAAATTTTATGAGTTCGTTTTTAAATATAAATACTGAATTTTTTGTCATTTCCATTGCAAATCCCAAGTATTTCTTTGATATTATAAATCCAAAATTGCATTTACATTGAATTTAAAATTGTCCCTTGGGCGATTTTTTTAAAAGCTAAATTACATGCTATCCATTTTGTTAGATTTTTTTCCATTAAATAATTAATTAAATAAAAAAATATATCTTTAAGATTTTTTTAAAATAAAATACAAAATGAAAGGTGTTGTATTTAAAATAACAAAGTTGAATAAAATTTCAAAGAAGGTAATCGCCCTATACATTTAATATTAATTTGCTTTGCACATTTTAATTTATTATAAGTAACGGTTTTTGCTTGAAGAACTTATCTTCAACCCTTTAGGAGATACACTCTGATATTATTTTCACTCTGCTGAAGTTTTTACCAAAAATGAATAGTAATGTTGAATTAAATTAAGAAGTAAAGTTCAATTATTGAAGTGATGAACTAATATCCATTTACAAAAAAAAATGTGTGGAAAATATTAGGTATCTTAGGAATTTGGATAGAATACCCGGCGCCTTCGCATTGTAAATCAAACGGATTACGGACTAAACTTTAATCTCTTGAAAAATTGATAAAGAATCAATAAAAAATATTATATGGTTACATCTATCCTTTAAAGTATAAGTTCAGTCAAGCAGTTTAAAAAGATTTTCGAGGTGCTTTCACACAGCAACACACTAAATTTAACAATTTAAAATTAATAAAAATTAAACATGTTTTTAATAATGAAATAAAAATAAATAAGTAAATGATTTAAAAATAGATAAATCATTAAATAATAAGGAAAAAAAAAGAAAATAGATAATGTTACCTGGTGCCTTCACTTCAATTTTTTGGTTATAAAGCTAAAACTTTAAATTTTTGGTGTTATCTATCACATCTGTTAAGAAAAAAATATAAATATAGTAGATAATGAAATAAAAAATAAAATAAGTTGATGGAAAATAAAGAAAAGAGAAACTAGAAAAATGTGTTAGCCGGCGCCTTCACATCGCATTTTTCTTTTGTTTGAGAAAAAAATTTAATTTTGGTGTTATCCATCTTAAAAATGATAGTCGCAATACTCGTATATTTTTAATGCAAACTGAATGAAACAAAACAGCTTATAATGTTGAAACTCTTACAGAAATTAATATTTCGACATTTCGAAAATGTTGAAAAAGTAGATCATGAGACAACAAATATGGTCCACCCTGTATATTAAATGCCCTACTACAACTAGTAATTTTGTAATTGCACGCTAGGCCATTCTAATTATATTACTTTTGCATAAAATGCCTGCAAAACAAGCGATAATTAAATTTTGTGTCCTGGCGCCTTCACATCAATTTATATATTAAACGCATTATTAAAAAAAATAATAATAATAATTGCTACAAAAATTAACTTTTACTATTAAATTTATAATGAATACTTAAAAACATCCTTTTTATGTCTTACACAAAAAAAAATCGAAAATATAATTTTGGAAAACTTTAATGGCGTATATCCCATGCATTACCATATCCATTACCAAGTCCACTCAAAGTGAGTGAGAGTACACAAAAGGGAGTTATTTCACAAACGGCTATTACAGAGAAGATAAATTCTAGACAAAACAAAGTTGAACATACAGTTGCTCAAACCACAAGCCGAAACCGAATATAAAAAAGGTACAAAAAAAAGTTTCAAAAACAAAAAAAAAAAACAAAAAAAAAACTGTTGGGTAATTTAGTATAGTTCGAAGGTAAAACCAGAAGCTCAAACTCTTGGCTTATATATTACGGAGTGTCCCAAACAATATGGGTGTATATGCAAATAACATTTGATGTTTATAAACCTACTTTGCATAAACTGTTTTCAGTGAATAGAGTTTAAAAGTGGGGAACGCTCCAAGGAGGATGAAACAATAAAGCAAATTGAACGCAAACACGAATTAACAAATAGAACGTTCAACTGATTGTTACATTAAATAATAGCAACAATTTAAACACTTTTTTCTTTTGTTTTTATTTTTCGATTGGCATTTTTTTATTAATGCTCTCGACATTTTATTTTTATGAATTAAAATGTCTGAATGGATGGAAAAAATCATAATCTCCGTAATGAGAAGAGAAAAAAAAAGAGGCGGCTGGAAAATTATGTAGAATTAACTTCCTGATGGAGCGAGCGACGTTGCTAATTATAATTACTTTAATTGGTGAATGAGCGTTTGACGTCTGCACACACAGGCGGATTTTGCATATTAATCACGCACTTTAAACGTCCAATTGATGGGATTTAAGATTTGTAGTCGGAAGACACTTAAAACTAGTTATTAATTACAGGCAATTAATTTTTACGGAAATTTTACTTTCTGTTTTACAGACACTATTATAACTGTAAAATTTCAATAGTTTTTTTCTTTCTTTCTAATTTTACTACTGAACAATAAGAACATTTCTAATGTTTGTAAAAAAACAGTAACTGCAAAACAAAAAGAACTGCTGAACCTATTTTAGATAATAAATTATAAGCAAGTTGTTGAAAATTTCAAAACACTGCATCTTTTGATGTTCTGCAGTGACAAAAGCATAAAGTGGCTAGCGTTTAAATTTTTGATTCAATTTACCAAGTCAAAAATGCCCCTAGAACAAACACGAAATGGAAGAGGAGTGCATACAAACAGGTATTTTGGGGTCGTAAAAAAAAAAGATAAAAGAAGCTAATTGTTAATAAAATCGGACTTTGATATGCAAAGTTTCAAGGGTTGTTTGCTAGCTGCAGTGTATTCAAAGTGAGAGAGAGAGGAGCACGCAGCGAACCAAGAAATTAACGTCAAACAAAGCATTGAGGACAAAGTGGATTTTTCGTTGTTTCATATTTTTTCTTTTTGCTGCGTTCGTTCCGTTTGGTTATCATATTTCGTCGTCTCCTTTACCGACGACGCCGGCGAAAAAATGCAGGATTGTTTTGCATGCAAATAAAACAACAGCGGAGGAAAATCCAAGGAGAATATTTTATTCCGTAAATTTTCTTACGTTTTCAAATGTAATTTCAGAACGCAATTTACAACGAAGGCTACATTAGAGAGATATGTTTTAATGGAAACTCGCTTCTTGTTTTAACTTGTAGATGTTACAAATAGCATTAAGCTAAGCAACACTGAATTAAACAACGTTTTCTTTAATCCTAGACAGCACAACAATATCGAAAACAATGTCTTATAAGAACTTCAAAGCATTTTTTTATCGTTTACAAGATTCATCAAAGAGAAGAAAAGGCAAAAAACTACTATTTGGTTGGAGAATAAAAAGCGGTTTCTAAACAAATCTAGGATTTCAATTAGAAAAAGAATACTCTGTGCTTGTTCAAAAGGAAATTCAGTATTTCTTTGGGAAAATGGAGAGCAGGGAAGCGGCAGAAGCAGAGTTTGGTAATTATACCTTTTGCGATGTTGTATAGAGAAGGTTTTGTTGCATGTTTGCATTCGGCTCAAATGCAAGTGGATGTGCAGTGTGCACATGAAACTAGAAGATGATGATAGTTAACAAGAAGAGTGTCTGTGTCAGTCTCCTCACAAAGTTGTGCCTTCGGGGGCCACTTTGCGACATCTGGCATGCGCAAAAACTTGTCATTATTGTGTTTTGCGTAATTGGAAAATGACAAAACGCCCCGATAAAGTGCCATTATGTGCCGATGCCGTTGTTTCTCATCATTTTCCAAAATTATTATTTCGATCGATCGTTAAAAGTAATTTGCGCCGTAATACGTAACGCACCGAAATTATCGCTAAAGACATTAGCAATTTCGCAAATTTAGCAAGAAAAGCAGAGGAAAATAAACGAAGTTCATTATAAGCTTATAACACAGCATAGTTCAAAATTTATATCTAAATTAAAAAATTAATATTTCTTTACAATTTATAAATTATTTACCTAATTAATAATAATTAAATATTCTTCAAAATAACAGCAAATATTTTGTTTGTATTAAATTTAAAAAAAAAATCCAAGACCATATTTAAAAAGACAAAAGGTTACGACACAATTTCGAAAGGAAAATATATCATACAATGAAACCGTTAACCGCAATCAAGTTTTCTAAATTAGCAAAGCAATTGTTTGCGAAACCCTCAACAAGTAAGCAAGTATAATAAGTGTAGGCAGCTAAAACAATTATTTAAATTAGCGAATTGATGTCTCGTGCAAAAGGGCGGATTGGATCGATCATAGTTTAGGGTCCTGTTGACGGACCATTTAACCTTTTCCAAAGGACAAATTGTATCGGCAAATTCTATTAAAACTCTGATCTGTTGTTGCGCCTCTATACGGACTCGTACAGACTCGAAAGCGGAGTTTTTTCAGCGGAAATTTGTCGGCAAAAAATGTTCCACTCTCCGATATAGATGAAAAAAGTTCGTTTTACGGGGGCCGCAGAAATTAATTTCGTCTCTTAGGTTCTTCGGCATCCCCTTTAAATCGATCCAAATTCCTAATAAGTTCTTACCATTGACCTTTTTCTGTTAAAGAAAATATACACTGTGTTTCAAATAAAAAAATCTTAAACAATATCAAATCACAATTTAAAAAAAAATACAATTTATAAAAAAAAAACAAATTAAAAAAGTTTTAAACCGCCGATGGAATGACGTTTTCTAAATATGTGCTTACTTTAAATTTAAATTAAAAAAAGCTATTTATGGAAAACAAATCAACAGATTTTAAAAATAATTACTGAAACGAATTTCCAATTAAAAATCCTTTAAAAGGATATGTCACATGATATTAAAAAATAAAATAGAATTGCAATTTATCTCATGGAAAGAAGGTGGAACACCCTATACATTTAATGAATAAGTAAACGAGCCTAATTTTCATAGCATAGCAAATAGATCCTCTTTTATTTCGGTAAATTGCAGAATATTGAGTGATAAAAAAAAAGAGGGAAAAACGTAAACAAGCATTTGCAGATTGACAATAAGCGGCCATCAATTTGCAACGAGCTAAGTGCGTCCCTTTCTTGCGCAACCCCTTCATCTATCGTGTGCGACGTCCATTATGTCACAACTGAATGTATAGCAGATGATTGATAGATGATGCTTCGCCATCAAATCATCTATCTTTCATTCGAGAATCGCTATTAATTGAAAAAAGCGCTCATCGTTGATCTCTTCATTTGTGTCACTTTGGACGCCCTTTCCAAAGTCAATCTTCTAAATGCATTTCTTGCCGTTCGAATTTAAATTTCTTCTTTTGTTCAAATTTTTAAGATTTTCTTGCTTTGTATTATTTATTGATAAAATCTTTAAAATATGCTGACCATGAAATATTCAATAAGCAATGCTTTCCAATAACTTATCAATTTCTTTTTAACTTGCCACATAGATTCAAAATGTTTGTTGCGTAAAATATGAAGCTGAACTTTAAAACATTTTTTTATGTCTATGACTAATACAGGCAATAACTTTTATCTTTCGCAAAACGGTAAAGTTATAAAACATTACATTATCGTTACATTCAAAGGAAAACATTAAAATTGCAAATGATTCCAATAGTAGCAAATTGCAATCGTTAAAATTATTACATTTTTCCATTGTTTATATTTCTCATTCTTTTTTATTTTTGTTTCAAAACCTTTAAAATATGAGCATTTACATCATAAACCAATCAATATTGATACTTTGAAATCATAGCTATAGCGTAACTGAAAAGTAAATTATTTGTGAGCACGTTTCTATCGATATAACTGTCACTTTTATTTAATTGGTACACCATTACTATTTTATATAAATAATTTCGGGACAAATTCCCCAAAGGGATTAATAATAGGACGACAGGAAATCGATGGATGAATTTGGGGCATTTTTGTTTTAGGAGCACACAGAGCGCACCGAACAACTGACAAGCTTTCATGAACAGCGCGCAGCGATAGATTTTGCTAAATGCGCTGCTCTCTGGCTCTTTTAAAATGCATATACAGGATATTTGTATAAATAAATAATAAACAAAAGTAGTAAAAGGCGAACTTTAATCGAGAGATTTATATATTATTCCGTTTGAAACGACGTGCATGTATATACGTACGAGTGTATATAGTATTGAGAGTACGAGAGGTTATCCATCGAAAGAGACGAATTTCAGGTAAAACTTAATGTTTGACATTTCAATTTCTCTTTCCGCTGCTACATAAATACTCGCTTTCCTTCAAACAACAAGCGAAATAAATCCAGCCGAGCACAACATTGCTTCGTCAATTATTCAATGTTACAAGCAATCTCTTATTTATCGTTTCATTTGATTTGCTCAAAACAAGAGCGAAATTAATGTTCCCCATTTTTAATTTTTACTTCATAATTAATTAATAAAAAGTGATCCCTTGGGAACTTCAAAATCTAATATGCAATTTACAAAGCATTCGGAAAAAATCAATTGATTTTTTTTTTCTTTTGCTCTACAAAAATGAAAAGAAAACTAATGAAAGAATTTTAGGGTTTTTATTAAAAAATAATATGAAAAGGGAAACGAAGAGAAAGTGCGACTACTTTGTATTCTGTTTTTGTGAGTTTATTTATATTTTATTTATTTGAAAAAACAAAATACTTCGCTAAGGGAACCAAAATTTCACATTTTTACAGTCGTGAAAACCGGCAACTTGAAGTAATGGGAAAATTGTTTTTTCCCCCAAATAATTCATTAATTTTATATCGTCTCATTTGATTTACCGAAAACAAGAGCGAAATTAACGTTTCCACTTTTTTCCCCATATTTTCCGCGAAGCAAAATGTAATCGACTTTCTATTGTTAATATTTGATAGGGTGCACACAGGGGAAAATTTTGTCTTGTCTTGTTTCTCTCTTCGTAACAGATTAAATTTCAATTATAATGAATTCAAAAGTTTTCCCTCTTGTCGAGGATGGCGCTGGAAATAATGAATATCAAATTATCTGTAACCCTTTTCGAATAATTGACCAAAGTGAAACACTTAATTTTATATTTCAGATAAAACCATCGTTCGGAATTAATTTTAATTTAATTAACAATTAATACAATTTTATTATTAATGTTTTCTGTATCAGCTTTGAATATAAGATCAAAGAAGAAATGCATTTTAACTGAATTTTCGATTTATTCTCACTTTACAAATTAATAAATATCAAAATTATATAGAAAATTGTCAAAAAAGCTACAAAGATAGTACAATTTAAGGCTCACATTAAAACCGAAATTTTCAAAGAGGCCACAAGTTTGTTTCTTGCTTTTTGTTCTCATCTCTCATGAACACCATCATTTTGATTAATTGTATCTCCTCTAGTTTTCAATTTTCAATTTTGATTTTATATATTTTGCTCATTTTTAACGAATTCCAGTAAACTATAACAATTCCTTTTAAACATAGACTACAACTTAAGAAATTGGTTTAACATTGCTTTTCAAGTTGGAATGATTAAAACCGTTAAGTTTATTGATTTTCTTTTAGCAAAGATTGCTAAAGAAATGAATACCATAATCTAGGACAGAGGGAGTATGCAATATGATAAAGATACTGGCACACAACTAGACAGGAAAATTAATATCATTAATTAGCAATAAAAGCATATAATTTCAAATCAATATAAATTCATGCGAAACATTTTTACGAAAGTCTAACTCTAGGCGACCGCTAGAGACACACACGCATAGGACAGCAAACAAGCAATAAATCATACGGCAAAGGGCGTAAATGCTATAATCATTCATAAATTAACAACGCGCGACCCAAAATATGACGACCATCGTATTATTCCATGATTATTATTAATGTTGTTGGCATCTAATATTATTCATTAATATTATACGAGCGAATTAACGGACTAGAGCTCTTCATTCATATATGTACAAGTACAAGCTAAATGTGCGCGTTTCGTCATTAAGAAACAAACAAACAGCTAATTAACCATTCCGATTGTGCGCTGCTGATGATCTTTAATGCGTTCTCACTCTGAGTGCATACACATATAGGTATAGTATATTCAGTATATGCGAAGAAGTCGAAGGGAAAAACGAAATGAAAGAAAGGTAAATAAAGACTGACTGACCTGCAGTGTGTCGTTGAGTTTACTCGAGGTCGACGTCTCCTGCAGAATCCTCAGCATCGTTTGGAAATCTGCAAAGAAATTCCATTCGTTATTATACGGCATGGCTGGGAATTTAATGTTTTTGTTCGAAATAACCAATGGGACGCAAATCAATCGAGAAGGGCCGAGTCCCTTCTGAAGATAAACACCGAGAGGCTTTTTTTCTTATGTGCTGGTGGGTGCTCCAGCTACTTCTGCAAACGATGTCAAAATATTTGCCTCTCGCACTAAACTAAACGTTCTCGATGATCGCATTCGCTTCGAATGTTTGCAATGAAAAAACTAAGCGCACGGAAAAACTAAAGGATTTTGTTAAAGAATTAAGAAGCACAAAAAAAAATTTATAAACTTAATTTATAAAAAAAATAGTTTTCTTTTTCTTGTTAAATGATTCTTTGGGTGGATATGGAGTAAAAGAAAATTATTTAAGAAATCTGATAAGCTAGGAATGGAGAAATGTTTGCGAAGTAAAAGGGAAAATGCAGGGAGCAATTGAGTAAATTTTGAACAGATTTTAAAGAGCGGCGGCAATTAGGTCGGCACCTAATTACATAGGAAACTACCCGAAACGACGTCGACAAGAAAAGCGCAATCTTCCGTTGCGCAACAATAATAACGGAGAAAGTACTTTGTGCGAAATATAATCGGGAAATGTGCATTGAAAGTTTTTAGGAAAGAGTAAACTCGGAAAGTAAATGGCAACTCGTTGCGGTACTTAGAGTCGCGAACAAAAGTTGTGCGGCCGATAAGAGCTCCGTGAAATTAAAAAACAACCACCACCGCCGCCGCGCGCTCAAAGATAATATTCTGGACAGTTACGTCCGCTTTTTCGGATCGTTTCCACGCTCGGCCAAATTGAAAATCAATGTTCGCCAAGTGCAAGGGTGTAATTTTTTTTTTTTTCTTCCCGCCATCAGTGGATATTAAAAACGTCGTAAAAAGTGGCTGGCCTCTTTTTACGCCACTTCAAACTTTTCCTAAGAAGTTAATCTGCTTGTAAACACACCGTAGTTGTTTTTTCCGCAGCGTTTAAAAGGAAAGGAAAAATAGGGATTTCTCTACTCTGTGTATACGGCAGTGAAAAGTCCATTAATCGCAATTTGCAAGTGTTTGCATCCGGGGTAATTTATCAGCAATGATATACATGAGCGCAACACGAAGAAGGGTCGCATGTGGCCTTGATTGCCACCCCCGAGAGGAACGGAATCAATCACTTGATAGGCTTTCAATTGAATCTCCCTTTTTTTTCTCTCCTGCACCGAGTAATTCGCTCCAAATATAAATAAGCCTAGAAATTGGGCCCCTCGAAAGGGACAAAGTGGACCTTTAAAATGTAAAATACATACACAATGTATTCTGAAATCAAGCGGAAAATTTTTGCATTTTGCTACAAAAAAAAAAGTATGCGGTTTTATTAGAAAATAAGGTGAAAGGGTGAAAAGGGCAAAAATGCTTTTTAGGCCATATTCAAAGGAAAAAAAATGCCACTGCTTTGTTTTGTATGACTTAAATTTATTTATGCTTTGTAAAAATTACTTTTTTTTGTTTGTTGCGGGAAATAAAATTTCATATTTCTACAGCGGGCTTTAAAAATCAGCAACTTATAATAATTTGTAAATTGTTTTTAACTTGAAAAATAACAACGTAAATTATATGAAAATTTAATAAAATTATTTTTAAGTTCAATTAATTTCACTTTATAAATACTTTAAATACCTAACAAAAAATTTTCGGTTTTTGTCTTTCATTCGGTGGACCTGGTCTCAATCCCCTGGCCCATTTTTATTGAAATGTAATTGGTTTTCATTTCACTAATGACTAATTTATTAAATGAAGAATTAATTAGCTAATATATTAATTAATTAAATGCAATACCCTTCTCGTTAAAACGAGTTAAAATTCAAAGTGGTGTAAATTTTCGACAAATGTCAAAACAAAACAAATAAGGCATAAATAAAATACCGAAAAAATACCTTTCTTAAGAATAAATTCAACAAGCAACCCTTTTTTATTTTCATTTTTTTTAAAAGACCGTAAACTGCTTCTGCCACTTCAAACGTTATGAAAACGTTGAGTACCGTTATTGTTCAACAATAAAAACCGAAAACACACTGAAAAAAAAAAGACTTTAAAGAGTCGAAATAAAAGTTAAGTAGTGTTATGTAATTTAAAAGTCATTAAACTTTTCTTTATTAGCGGGCGGCTTTTAGCAGAAACTAGTTCGCTCAAAGAAGCACGTGCTTAGAATATAAAAGCGCAAGCATTAAAATTAAAAACGGAAAAATAAACAGACCGCACAGAAATATTGTCTGCAGAAAGCGATCGTTAAAAACCGAGAAGATAAAAGCATCAAATCGATGCGGCGGAATCGGCATCCAAGACCAACAACCAACAAGCACCCTATAGGTTAGTTGTTGTCGACAATAAGGAAGCGAAGAATACTAACGAGGGAATTCGAAGTATTTTAACGGGGTGGCCCATTTCGCAAAGTCAACTAACGAATTCCCATCCGCTGCGTTTAATTCGGCGGCGGATGAAATTTCGCAATTTTGCATTATTAATTAAAATATCTCGCGACCCAATAATTTACTAAAATACTATATAATATAATACACAGAGTATACTATACACGCAGAAGGAGGGAGCGAAATGCTGCATTATTCAACGAACGTTCTCCTATATGGTTTGACCCAATTAAAAATGCGTTGCTGTAGCGAATCGCGTAAAAAATTGGCAAGCAGTTGCATTGTAACACGAACAGCCGTGCATACTGTACCGAGAATTCTTCACCTACAACATTTTCAACACCCACCGCATCTCCGAACAATAACAGCAATGTGCAAGTCTAAAGTGCTAGATTCTCAGACGATAAACGTCTATATAAAATTGCAACTCAATTTATGGTTCGCGGAAATTCCTTAAGTGGATTTATCATAAAGCGCTCTAATCCTGATAAAGTTTTCTTGTACGAAGTGCTGTAATAAATAGAGCAGCGCCTTTTACTAATAAAATACACACGTAGTTAGATCAGTCTGCAAAATGCAGAGCGGGAAGGATGGGGAAAAAAAGTGGGAACGTTATTGCAACCGATGGTAATAATGGCAAGCAATGCGGACATAATGTAAGGAAAAATTCAATTTTCATTGCAAAACACCCTCTCTGCATTTGCATTCTTTGCAATACTGTGAATTTTTCTCCACAAATTGTCCGTTTTTTACTCATAGTCGATTCATTATTAAAATCTAATTTCGGTTTTGTAAAATGTTTCTTTTATTAGCAAAGTTTTTTTCTGAAATTTGTTACGATACATTTTAGTTTTCCTAATGTTAAAATGTAAATATTGGAAAATTGATAATAAAAATAAGAACTTTTCTAGTAGTATTAATTAATTAATACACCGGTCAACTCATAAGATCATTGCTATTTTTACACCAGCAGTGATTCAAATCTTTCAATTTGGTTAATTGGTGTTTTAAGTGGGTTCGTTAAAAGGTTAAATTTAATATTCATTTTATTTTTTTATAAAAAGAATATAAAGTGGTGATCATAATTTTGTCAACTTTTCTCAAAAGCCACCCTTTCGATTTTGTAATTTTCACTCTATTTTTGCAGAGAACATTATTCTTTAACAAAATCAAAAAGAAAGCTTAACTATGACATTTTTTTTTGTTACCCGGAAATACATTTTAATAATTCTGGAATATATAAAAAGAAAGGGCAACCTATAAGTCGAATTTCCTCAAAAGTTACCTATTAAATGTTTTTTATTTTTACTCTCTCATTATAAAGCGTATTATTTTTCGTAAAAATCAAAAATTTAATTTAATTTTTATCTTTTCTGCTTTCCGGAAATATTTTTTTTAGAGTGCGGTGTCAATTTCTATTAGGAGTGCAACATAAAAATCAAATTTTCTCAAAAGTCACTATTTATTTTTTTAATTTTTACTATCAATTTATAGGGAAAATTATTCGTTACCAAAATCCAAATTAAAATTTTATCCATGCTTTTCCGGTTTCCCGGAAATATTTTTTTAAGTACGTGATATCCACTCGAATGGTGTTTGGTTAACATGTATTATATATTTATCGACGTAAAACAGGCAAAAGCAAACTGTGAAGGCCAAGAATGGATATTTTACATTTTACCATCCGAATTCAAGCATTAAAATCGAACCTAAGAAAAACATTTCCTTTTTTGTAGACCTGTATTACGGTTTAAATGTTTAAAATATGAAGCATAATGTAGCATTTTACATCCTATTTTTGTGGCTCTTCTGCAAAAATTTCAAGTGAAAATATGTATTCTTTACCACCACTAAGCAAGATATAGATTTTTGTACAGATTTTTTTCACATTTCATCAAAAACATTAATGCAGCACAACTCTGGATCCACTCTGTATGTATGAAACAGTTATTATTATTGCATACCCCCACGCTGAAATAAAATATACAATTATTAAAGGTGGGTTAATATTTTTCCGTTCGTTATTGTTCGTAATATGGCTGCAGGGATGGAAATGGCGCGTTCGATCGCGAGAGCGAGTGAGAGTATACATGGAGAGCAATTAAATTAAAGGGAGGGAAATTCGCTGAAGGGCGATTAGAAACTGGAGTCGACCAAACGAGCGTTCTATTAATTGCCACGACTAATGCACCGCCGCCGCCACTACATACACACACTAACTAAATATAAATGAACAGTTTATTCTACAGCAGTCTAGCTCACACATATTATTTACTTGATGGTAACATTTCAATTGCGTTTAACTCGATTTTATTTTATCTACTCGCCGTAGACACTTTGAATCAACACCCCTTTCTCTTGCTTTCTCCTCGCATAACTTGTACTCATATTCTATTTTTTATTATTATTATTATTTTAGCCGGGCCCGTGGTCTAGTTGGTTCGAACTCCGGTTACTAAACCGAACGTCATGGGTTCGATCCCCACGGCCGGCAAGATATGGGTAGTGGTGTTTGGGTAGGCACCCCCATCACC
>JASKGO010006750.1:0-15476 GCA_030556065.1 Holobus sp. GC000080 | reverse complement strand
TCCCATAGTAACCAGCATACAGTGAGTACAAACTAGGCGTGTGCAATGCTTGATGCGGTCATTTTAAAACTGAACATAGGAAATATACATGGGGGCTATGTTCAGTTATAAAATATCCACACTGTATAAGTAGACAAATAAGAAATACATAATAATAAACTGAAAATGACAGCTAATAAAACAAGTTGTTTCAAGCACCAAAAAGAACTCCGAACAAAAACAATTTTATTATAGTGCAATAAACATAGAGAAGAATTATAAAAAAAAACAGCAACTTTGACCAAATTAATCATAAGTGTTATTAAATTTAACGATTTAACGATTCCAAAAACGCACACTATATAATCTAAAACAGTTAATAAAAATTCCACAGCAGCAACGAAAAAACAAAAACAGAAAAAAAAAACAGCAGCGGCGGCAAAAAGATCGTAAAGATTTGTTATCTGCATAAATAGTTATTCTTTATTGAATTATTTAAAATACCAATTGCGTTTTTAGCAATAAACTATTACACAACACGACCAGTCATTACTAGAAACCATCGAACAAAAAAACAAAAACTACCAAGCCAAATTTATTTTTTGCACATTCTTTTTATCAAATCAAGCATCAAATCAAATAATCAAATTGTGGAAAATGTATAGATACGAATTATTATTCATAATTAAGCGTGTGCAAACAATTTGCCAGTGAAATAAGAAATTTATTAGAAAAGAAAAGTGAAGACCGAAGAGCCAGTGGGTTCTAGGTAAAGAGCAAAAGAGATTGTCCTCAGCCAGTGACGAAGTGCAAGAGATACACATTCGTTGCACGATGCACCTTCTTCTTCTCTATACATCAGCATCTGCGTGTGTGTTTCATTGGCAGCGGCAGGAGCAGCAGCAACAGCAGCGGCAGAACGGGCGGTCGAGTTGAACGACCTGGCGTGGAGTTCGCATAGCGCGAGAGTCTCGCACGCCGCCGCCAACGAAAAACGCGAAAGGCTCGACCTCCGCTCTTCACTGGAGGTGCAAGTCCGCGACGAAGAAGACGGCCACGGTATTAAATGCAATGCAACAGCATCATGCTGTTCGTCATTTTTGCGCTTTTTTTACGCTCGCTGCACACGCGATCATTAATGCACACGTAATAATTTCCCTGTACCGATTTATCTCCTCGCTGTATAGTTGTTGCTACTTAACATGTACTTTGCCACTGCTCTGTTTTATTTATTTACAATATTAGTATAGCGAACGCAAAACGATTAAGTTTATTATTTTCAATTGGTCGATTGCTGATCTTTGATTAAAAAAAAAATAGTAATTAAATTTGGGTGCGGTGTTTGGGGAAATTGGTTTTCTGTGCCTCTCTCGGTGTGTGTTATTTATTAATATTATTAAACTTAATTAGCTGTAATGTACCCAGACTAATGGTAGAAATTAAAGTTTTCTTCATTATTATTTGCGTGTGTTGGAGATAATAATTATAAGCTATAAAGCGCAATTTTTTTTTAAACTCGGAATTTGTCGTAGTTTGCATTTTGCATGGGTATTTGGTAATTGTCTTTTGGGTAAATTTTCGCAAAAGTGTAATCGGTTTTTAACTTCTTTTTTTTTCTAAATGTTTTTACTTTTTTTATTATTTTTAAATTGAAAAATTGACTTTGTGAGGTTTTTTTGAATTGAAATTATTAAAATTGGGATAAACAAAATATAAAAAAATAATCGTTTTTTTTTTTAATTTTTATGTATTTTTATAATTTACAAATAGAATTAATGAACTTTCTTCAAAAATTTAATTAAAAATAATTAAAAAATCTTAAGCATTTCCAGAGATTTATAAATTTTAAAGTAACTGAAATGTTATTTTTAATCATTTTTCCAAAAATAATTAGTCAGAATTATTGTCACAAAAAATATTCCTAAAAAAGTAATATTTTTTGATTTAGTTTTTAATTAAAAACATTAACCAAAAATAAAAAGAATACATTTTGATTTATAGTAATTGAAGAAATCATTTATCCGATCCGTTAAAAAATCTAATATTTTTACTTTTTTTTTGCTGAAATTTGTCTTATGTGTTAATTCTCTAAGAAGTAAAAATGATAAAATTTCATATTGAAAATATTAAGCCTTTACTGAAGTATTTAAAATTTTAATACAAATTCTGTTTGAAAAATACTCTGTTTCAGTAAAAACCTTTTGGTTTTAAATTCTTTTAAAGCGCAAAAAAAAAATGAAATTTAACAAATATTTCAAAAGACATTAAATGAAACATTTAGAAATTTATGGCCATAATATAAATTTGAGAAATATTATTTTTAATATTATTCTAAAATAGTTTTTTATATTCTTATCATTTTGAGAATTTTTTTTATTAAAACATTTTTATAAAATAAAAATTATAAAAATGGTTACTAAAAAAAAAAACAATAAAACGTTTTTATTAAATTAAAATTATAAAAATGCTTACTAAAAAACATTTTTTATTGTCAAACAAATAATAAAAGAACAATTTATAATTTTTAAACATTCCTTGAAATGTACATTTTTAAGTACATTGTAACTTTTAATACTTTCATACTATTTGAAACGATTAATCAATAAAAAAATAAATAATTTTTTAGAAATAAAAAACCTATTTGTACAATTTTAATACAAAAAATAATTTCAAGAATTTAACTTGTGAAAGTATAATAAATTAAAAATTATAATTTTTATTGCCTTTTTTAATTTTATATTAGACGTATTAATTAAAACATTGATATAAAATTTAATTAAAACTCTAAAAAAATAAAATTTATAAAACTTGTGTAAATTGTTACAGCATTAGAACCAAAACCAAAACCAAATCCAAAAAGGACGAAACGCCGCAACAAAAATGCATACGCGCGAATGCAACAAGTCGTGGAAGGCGAAGGAATAATGGGTTCGCTAAAGAAGGCAAAAAACCAGGAGCTGCGCGTTAAGGTGAGCATCAAATGTAATATCCACGAAAAATAATTAATGAATTAGAAATCTCCATAAAGGTAATTTAATTACCCATCATAAAACAATTTGGGACAATTAAAGCACCGCATTAAGATTACAGTAAAAATAGTAAGAGTACCAAATAATTCGTCCAAAAAGAAAAGTTTCTTTTTTCGCCTTTTGTCTAATACTGCTATACTTTTATTACCATTATAATATTAATAAATAATACAGCTCAGTTGAGAGAATGAAAACGAAAGAAAAAGCACTACTGCTGCGTCTGTTTGATAATAATTATGTCGTAATAATAGTTAATAACAATGATTGTGCATTTCTTTCTAGTTCATACTCTTCTGCTGTGTTTTGCGTGGCCGCTCTTCCATTAGTTTGCCGTTGTTATTATTAGCATTTGACTTTATAAACAACAACAGCAACAACGAAATAAAAAACGACGAAACGAAACACGAAATTATATTTAACGACGTTTGGATACATTTATTCCGTACGCTCATGCAATGTATAAGCTATATAAAGAGTAAAATGGTGAAACTTTCACTCGGCGCTTGAAGAAAGAGAGGAAGAAAGTGAAATGTTGCGCGCACTGTCCGCACCACACTGTTACCGAGACTGCTGCTATCAATTTCTAATGTCTAATTATTCCGTTGAATAAAAAGCAAAAATAAAGTTCGAAAAACAAAATCATTTTGTAATGAACGTATAATGTAAAGCATATAATATGTGCAGCCGTGGCGTATATTGTATAATACAGAAATATTACTTTACAATTTCTATTATCAAAAGTGAAATCATTAATTGCACTACTGAGATCGGTTTTATTTATTTTTTGTTCCTTTTTTTATTTTTAACCAAATCTATTCAATTTTTGTTTCATTGGGTTTTTTGATATTCGATTGTTAGATGAAGTGATTAATTTATTTTTGGCTCCTTTATATTATGTTGAATAAATAATTCAAAATGAATTGTGGCGCCAGCTATTTATAAATTTTGACTGATTATTAACCTTTTTTATTTTATTTTACACTATTAAAATGATTAAATGGTTTCATTTCTTGAGTTATTCATTACTTGCCTTAGATGAAAAAATAAAGGGTAAGTTATTTGGACAAAATTATAAGTTTACAAATTTTTTATTAATTTCATAAATTAATATTTTTTAGGAATTTTTAAAGTTGCAATTATAGAATTTCATAAACCATCGATGATGATAAATTAAATTTTCGAATGAAGCTTTAAATTAAATTAAAAAAGAATAATTTTTGCTTAAAAAAATTGATTTGTAAAAATATCAGATGAAAATAATTCATTTAATTAATAAAATAAGTTACTTATTAAAGACGACATTTTAGTAAAAAATCTAATATTTTATCCTTTTCAAAATTTATAATTATTAGCTCCGAAATTAAATATAATTAGATTAAAATAGGTTACTTAAAAATATGTTTGAAAAGAAAAAAATGTAATGACAAAATGTTTAAAATTAATTGAATTATTTGAAAAAATTAAAATTAGGTAAAATATAATTTCACTCCTTTCAACGGTATTTTTCAAAATTAAACAATAACTAATAAAATTAGGAATAATATTGAAAAATGTTAATTCCTACTTTAAATTCACAAAAAAACATTAAAAAAATTTATGGCAGTTTTCACTTTCCTTGCTTTTTTGTTTTGTTTGTTTTGATTGTGTTTTGTACTAAAAACTAAATGTTAAACTTTTTGCACACAGCAAGAAGAATTACCACTAAAAAATAAATTCCCAATTACATAACAGCTACAAATAAATTTTCAACGCTTAAAAAGTAAAGTTAAAATAAAACAATTCCGCTTTATAATCTGAAGAATTTTAATGCTCCACCGCCGCTCACATATTTTACTTTTTTCGTAATCCGTAACGTAAAACATATACGCCGAAACATAACAGATATAAACAAAAAGAAATCTTCCGTCTTAATTAAACGATCAAAAAAACAAAAAACAAAAAACGAAGAAGAAGAAAATAGAAAAGTGTCATTGGGGAAAATCAACAGCTACTTCCTGGTTGCTGCGTCAACATAGAAAACCTCTCAATTCTCTCTACTAAGAATAGAGAAATGATTAATTTATTTGTTCGTTATTGTCTATTCCTAGCATAAAATAATGATAATGTTAAGAATTATAAATTTATTAGGCGTGGTAACCTTGCTCAAATCAATTGCGACCTCGAGTTTGGACCTCGCCAAGTGTTAGGTGCTTCGCCTTTACAACTTTTTACTTTACACACGCGTTATTGACGGACGCGCTAGGCTTGCAAGGTTCGCGACAGTAGCAGTTGCATGCTACACACGCTGCACATTCATTCACTCTTGATTCTGCTGCTGCTGCTGCTGTCGGTGGCAGTGCCGCCATGAAAAACCACTAAACGAATGCGACATTTCGGCAAAATGTCACGCATCGCTTTTAATAAGACGCAAAAATTGCTAATTGGAATTACAACTTTAAAATGTGTGCTCTCGAGCGAAAGAGAAGGAAAGATTCGTCGGCCATGGCGTTGACCATGATATTATAAACGGTCGACCACTACTAACCTTCTGCCACGGTTTCCTAGTTGAGTAATATTGCCATAAAAGAGCATTTTACATTTCCATATTTACGAAATGGCTACCTGCCGACTGGCATATTTTCGCCAGAAATGAAATGATTCCACGATTCGAGCGACTGATTATCGCACTATCGCAATACTACTACACTATGTGCATAAAACACCAATAACGCCAACGCACAATTAAATTAATACACTTAACAATAATGAAAAATATATATAATAATAGCGCAAAAATGTTGGCGGAGAGGTGGTCGACCTTGCGAAAATCAATTCTAATTCTTTTTTAATGTCAGAACGCGCAAGGACAATTCAATTATTATTATTAATATTAGCGTTTGTTATGGCACTGTATACGTAGTACGATATAGTGGTGTGCGTTTTCATTTTTGCGGCGAAAAGTGCACTTGCACTTGTTGCGCTTGGCGCTTAGCGCTCGGGCGGCCCGGCGCCTTCACATCCAGCAGCGCTCCCTTGACTACTATCTCAATGTGTTCGCAGGTGTACACGAGACACGCGCACGGCATCAGGGGATACATGTACGGCTACGTGACCACCTTCGACAAGTACTGGAACATGACACTGAGAGACGTCGAGGAAGTGTGGACACGCAAGAAGAAACGCAAGTGTCCGGCCGATCTCAAAGGTACGTTTAATAAAATATATAATAAAAAATAAATACGAATCTGCATTGGCATAATGAATAAATGCGTGTTTCGAAAGGCTTGGATAGCTGTGCGAACTTAGCAAGGTACTTCGCGGAGGTTGAAATCGTAAAGGCGACGACAATGAGTGAGGACCATGGGGGAGAGGACACCAAGAAGACTGAAACCTGCCGGCGATTCGTTAATGAATTACTGGTTAGAGGCGAACAGGTAGTGTTTATCGTGATCGAGCAAGGCCACCGCACTTAAATCGCGCGCAAACACTTATTACGAATCATTACGCTCATTGAAATGTGTAACTTGCATACATAGGGAAATAATGTATGCATTGTGCACCCCGCACGCACTTACAAGATGTTCAATGAAATACTCTACCCAGGCAGGTATTATAACTATAAACAAGAAGAATCCATTTTTTCAAGCAGATAATTGTAATTTTAACTTTTTTGTTTGTTTTCTTCATATTGCGTAAAATAAATAAAATTTATATAAATTTATGTAAATTGTACATCTTAATTGGTTATTAAAGCAGTTCGAAATTAATTACGAGCATCGAAATTTATTACGGGTGTAATTAGCACGCAAAATGTAGCTTGAGATTACGCGCTTTATGAATCGTTTCCGAAGAAGTAGAAAAATTAATTGGCCGCAGGGCAGAGAAAATTGATAAGAGAAAAGCGCTTATGCAAAACAATAAAGGATTAGTGTGTAATTACGGCAGTTATAAATCGCCACTTGTTGCACATACAAACTCTTCGCGCGCTTCTTTCCATCAAGCACTCATAGTATACAGTAATTACTGCCGGTTTTTTCTTTTTTCTTTTGTAAAAACGCGGCTAGCGTAATCTTTATAACTTCAGAAACAATAATAAATAATTGGCACTGACCTTCCTGAATCCATTAACAAATAATCCAAAAGTGAACAGCACAATTTCCAGTCGAGCGCACTTTAACGAACAAACAAATTAGGAGAAAGACAAATGAAAATTGAAAAATACAGCCACCTTAATTTTCCAAATTGCCAACCCCCCAAAGGAAAACGAAAACTCGCGTAAAAAAATTAGTAATAGTCCCGAACCCTGAAACGAAAAGAAACTAATATTGTCGCATCAGAGGAGGATTTGGAGTGATTGGGTGGTGCGTTGTGGAAAACGAAGGGAACGAAGGCGGCGGAAAAACCGGCGGCGGCGGCGGCGATCTCGGAGCGACGACACGCACACGCACGAAGGGACACCGCAAATACGATACTGTATTGTGTGTGTTTAAACAAAGTTAAGTGAAAAACCAGTGTAAGGAGAGTACGGTCGCACCACACATGTGCTGCGCTGCGCCTGTGAGCCTTGTAAAGCCGTCGCAGTATTACTAAAACTAAACACGCACGCTCACCTCGCGATATTCGCGCCTTTGCTTAGCCTAAACCTTTCTAAGCGCGAAACGGAACGACTGCGCACGACTCGCTCAAAAGCCGAGGCTATTCACCATCAACAAAAAAGCAACAAATATTGATACAAGCAACATATATTACGAGACTATATTCATCAAATAGGATTGGATCCTCGAAAGCTGCCCACTCTCTCTGCACCGCGCGCGAAAAATGCTTCTTTAGGGGCCACAGGACGACGCACAGAGCAGCCAGCCAAAGTTGAGATGCACAAGGACTGCGCCTTGAACCTTATCCGCGCCACCTCCTTCGCAATTGCAACCAACGATTTTTCCAATTGTGCTCTAGTCGATAATAATAATTGCGACTTCCTGAATCGATTCCAATTGCCAGCGACCGAATAAACAATTTCCAATAGCTTTTATGTAAATATCAATATAATATCAATTCGGTCTATTCCGAGGCAGCGACATTGATTTGTAATATTGTGTGTGCGTATATCTCTGCAATGGTCTATACGTATGTGATAAGAGTATACACAGTACATGCATTCATAGGTAAATTTGTTGTTGTTGTTGTTCACGAGAGGACGAGGAGGAGTGCTGTTCGCCGCGGATGACCGCGAGGTGAAGAACCTGTGTGGTCGCTGAATGCACTCGCCGTGAAATGGGTCAACTTCGATAATACGTACACCTCTATGGCGATCTTTGTTAGTGCTTCTCGATTCGGATAGAGGCGGCAGATTCGAAAACGCACCTTTCTATTACTCGCTCGCCGGTTTCGATGAGTGCGGGTGCGACCCTGCACTCACGGCCGCAGTTTTTCCGCTGATAAGCGCCTTGTTTTCCAACTGAACCCGAAATTTTTTTTTCTTCGCAAATCTCTCAATGCTACACTGGAGAAAATTGCACCATTGTCGTTATCCGCAAAACAGGCAAAACATACAAGTATTAGATTAATAAATAAATAATAAGAATATATCCTTTATCGGCATTAGCAAGGACGCTTTTGTATACAGGATGATTCAAAAGTCCCGTTGAGATTCTAACAAAAATCAACTTTTTAAATGATTTCGCTTTAATTGATATAAAAAATAAAATATAAAAAGCAAAAAACTTATGGCAATCAACATTTTTTAGTTTCTTATAAACGCAGCTTAATAAATTTCAAAATATTAACTACTTTAACAAATATTTAAATTGACTTTATTTGAATAAAACAATTTTCGGATGCAATTCTAAAAGAATCAAATTGGATTAACAATTTTCGGACGTAATTCTAAAAGAATCAAATTGGATTAAAATTTAATAGAAAATAAAAATAAAGTCTCTTAATTTAATTCACTAAATTCACTCAATCTACATAAAGTAATAAGCTTTTTAAAGTACTAGCGTACTAGCTTATCTATTTTTCAAATAATTAGCAAATAAATAAATAAATGAGATGCAAAAAAAATAGAAACAACACTTCTGCATTACCCTGTATAGCAAACCGAATTGAAAAATGTCCTCCAATCATTTCCTCAATGTGCATTTTTCCACATTCGAAGAATATTATCATTATTGCAACAAAAGCGCAGTAGTCTGATGAATATTGTCTCTGCAAATCGCCTATGCACATTTATCGAGCGCCAATTAGCTGCGATTATAATGATAATGCGCATAGGAAGTAAAGGAGGAAGTAATTAAATCCTCTGGTAATTAATTAATCTCGACTTTGGTGCAATTGCAAAAATTCCCCTCGCAATTGGCACTTTTTACCTCTCATATAACTTACAGCTTGCGCACATATTTTAATCGAGGCACTCATTGAAAATGTGTATTTGCATATAGTCTGCTCTATGCTCGATATATACGCATTCATTAGCTGTGCTGTAATATAATGATAATGGAAATAATTAGTGAACATGGCGTGCGTTTCGGCTTGACGAAAGAAAGTAAAAGCGACCGCGTAACCCTATACTTTCTCCGGCGCATACACACACTTCGGGGTTAACGCTCTTTTCTTTCTGAAGCGCGCGCGAATATTCCCCATCATCAATACAGCAACGACGACGACTTTTCGCGATGGAAATCTAATTGCGAACGGCCACAACGGCAGGAAATGGAGATAATATTTATTTAGATTTGTATATTATATATAAATAAATATAAAAAGTACATAAAGAGCGTTTTTTCGCTCTCGGCGCAGTTGGCGCGCCAAAGAAAGTCCATTTTCACATACTATACAAACGAAAGTCAATGCACTTTTAAAAGTAAAAGTGTTTCCCATTCTCTTTCTCTCTCTCTCTCTCTCTCTACTGTCTATATTCGCTGCTAATTTTTTTCTCTTTTCCAGTAATTATAAATTTTGCGCGCACCACTGCTAATTATTTCACTCTGGGGCAATTATAATAGTTATCGCATTATTAATTACTAAATAATATGTAACATGTTGAAACATTTTCGCGCACTTTTTTCGGTGGGCAATTTTCGAGTGAGAGAAGAGACGCACACACACTTGACAATGAAACACATTTCGTGTAATCTGCGAATAAGTGGGTCACCTACTTTTAATCTCCCTCTGTCTGGGTTTAATAAAAAACATACTTTCTATCAAAAAGAAAAAAAAAAGTTTAATATTTGCAAAAAAAAAAAACTCGTGGGATCTTTTTAGTAGAGCAAATTTCCACTAAATTTTCCGCCAAACTAAAAATATTTTCATCAGTGACTTTTTGATTTACGCATAATAAAATCGGTGTGAAAAATAAAAATCGTAGCGTATTCTGGGAACAATATTATCCTTGTTGCGCGCGCACCAAGGACAACTGCATCGCGCGGCAAGGATTAAAAACGCACTTTTCTTTTCCCTTATAGCGAGTGCATAATAAGCGTTCAGCTTATGAGCGCAATGCGTTTAGTTTAATAAACACACACAAGGAAACCATTAAAAAGCCATTAATGCAATGTCAGCAGCAAAAGCCATATAATAAATGTCAAATATTGATCTGGAGCTGTGTGTAATAATTTTCGGCTTTTCGGCGGGCATTGTCTTTTTTATTATTATTGTGGCAAAATACAATATTTAATTGATGTATTATAGAAAATATACTATATCGTTGTGCGTGCATTGGGTTCGTTGAACTTGAGCCGAAAAATACCCGTTTTTCGTTGCTAAGATAAAATAAATTCAATAAAATGCCGATTAGATTTTTCCCAAAAGAATGTGCGTCTTATCAACCATTTAACCAACTACTGATTAGTTGGTAGCCAGTTTCGCTGATTTGTCTTATTTGTTTAACAATTTAATGTATTTTTAGTTGCTATGGTTGCTACTTTGTAAAAGTTTTATTGTTATTAGAAAAAAGTAAAAGTGCATAATCGATTGTTTTTTTATTGCATGGGCGCAATGTTTCGGCCCGTTTGAAAAGAAAAAGGGACGCATTAAGAACACAAGTAATAAATCCGATTATTTTCATTAATTCCTTTTTATTTTAATTAATATTTATTTAACCATTGTAAGAAATTAGTGAATGATTTAAAATAAATCTATTTTACTCTTTATTCAAGTTGAAAATCAATTTAAATAATTAAAAATAAATGCAATTTTGAGATAGTCTGCAATAGAATGAAAATTGAATTTAAAATTACGTTATTAAAAACACTCCCTCTGTGTCCCAAATTATTATTTCTTTAATAAATCTGATTAATGATGATGAATAAACTTAAACATTTAATCACTTCCTCTTGAAAACCAATGCTATTAATATTTAAGTAATAGTCTGTACTCAAAACAAATTTTAACCGTTTATCATAATTACTTTAAAAAGAGCAATAAAAAAATCAAAATCGTACCCGTTAAGAAAAAAATATGGGAGATACAATAAATCAAAATAGCGCAGTATACCGGGTAAAACAAATTTTATTACCACCTTTACTATTTTTTTATTTTTTACTTATGAATCGATTTTTACCAAATTTGGTAAACATTCATAAAACATTATTTCCAATTGGACTGGATAGATGTAATTTTTTCATCACTTAAAGTTTCACCGGAAATTGCCCTTTGTTTTCAGATCATAATAAAAACTTCGTAACCATGGAAACATTAAAACCTTAATTTGGAAATAGGCAATTTGTATCAATTTCATTAATTAATTACAACAAAACTATTGAATCGATTTAAATGCGGTTTTCACAAAAATATTGAAAAAAATATTCTCTTTAAAATGAGGGGTCACTCGACACCCCATGCCATTTAAGATTTCTAAGTCGGGGGCCGTGAGGGGCAGGGGGTGACTGTTACGGCATAACGAAATATTCCAAAAGATGTCCTCCTAACAACAAAAATTGACGTGTCTCAGGGATTTTTCTTAAAATGAGTAGTTTTCATGTTATTCCGGGTGGATACTTTTCACTGGGACACCCTGTATAAATGGTATCAAAAGATTCTTCATTAAACGAGTAATAAAAATGTGGGGGTGGTCCAATGTGGTTGCCATTTGAAAAAATGGATTTTTGACCGTAAAACTATTTTGTCGAAATTCTTTTGTTAATAACTCCCAAAATATTAAACTTATGGCAGTTTCGTAACTTTTTAACTTTACCTTGCTTCATTCTGAGTAATTTAAGTCATTTTACAGCCATCTAGATTAATAAAAAAATGATTTACATGCAACTAAAAAAATAAAAATTAATAAAAATTACGTTTTTAAACTCGGGATGATCCTTAGAATAAATGCAAAAAAGCGAAAAAATATGCCAGGTTCCAATTAAATAACAAAAGTTGGGGCCATTTATGGTGAATCCGGAAGTAATATAAAAATGACATCGATCCAGTCCAGTTGGAAATCCAAGAAACCGGAAAACCAAGAAACTGACTTGTGACCAGCACAATGAAATTTAGCAGTCCATACGTCTGCATAAAGTAGGGAAAAAATTGAGCTGCTGTGCCAACTAACGAAGCTGCAACCAAATTTGTATTTTATGTAAATTATGAACTTGTAAAATAGTAATGTAAAATATTTAAAATTTGAAATAAAATTTTAAATTCTGTAGAAATTTCAACAAAATTTATTGAAGTAACACGTATTTGTGAACCTTAATTTGGACCTAAATAAAAATTAAAATGTATAGCATAATTTGGCACAGAGCGCACAGAGGGAGTTTATTTTATAGGAAAAGGTAAAAGCGATTTATGATCGATTGATTTTTTATTCAATGCGTGGGTGCAACGTTTAGGTCCATTTGAAGAGAAAAAGGGCCGCATTAACCACACAAGCAATAAATTATTATTACCGATTATGCAGTACATTTTTGCACTGAGGTTTTTTTTATTTGTTTACTTATACTTTTTAATATTTATTTAACAATTGTAAGAAGTTAACGATTCAAACATTTGAAAATTTGAGATAAATTTATTTAACACATTATTCAAACCTATTATCGATTAAAAAAAAATTAAAAAATAATAATGATAGAAGAAAAAGGCAGTATTGAGCGCATATGCCATAAAATATTTTTTATTTATTTATGCCATTAATATTTATTTAACAAGTTAAATAAGTTAATAAACCAGAAAATTTTAAAATTTAAGATAAATTTGAAACTCATTATGAAATTCTGAATTTTTTAGACTTAAATCAATTAAAAATGAATATAAATAAATGCAAATTTAAGGTGAGGTTATAAAAAATATTAAACAAATGTAAAAACGCGTGTAATTAAAAATTAGATTTACCGTTTGCGATTATGTAATCTATATCTCATGATGCTGTGGAATGATGAATAATAAAAGAAAGTAATTAATCCGAAAAATATGAAATTTTTGCAAGTAAAGTTTAATACCGACATACCTGTTGCAGATGATAAACGACGATAAGAGTTTATTTTAAATAGGCGTAGTTAAAAGTCTTTCGCTTCTTTATGTTGGGCTGGCATTTATAAGTGTGATTATTTATGGCGCCGATCTCGCTATGCGATAGATATTCTTTTCGCTGAGAAATATTGCGCTCGCACGTGTTGGGAGATGCACTCTGCCTGCGAGAGAGCGAGAAAGAGATGATCTGCATGCATGTATCGGTGCAGGAGTAGCGCAATAAAAGCGAAATACCTATATTATAACTGTATTTTTATCGGGGCACCATTTTTACGCGTCGCCATATATTTATTATCGGGAGTATGTGTATCGGAGAGATGTTGTCCGAGGTCCGGGGATTGCAGCATGTACGCACGCACACACATGCACACACATATGCAGGCACGGAGAGCACACTCACCAGGGATTCCTGCATACTCGTATACGACGCTGCTGCAGCAGGAGGAAGGCAGGCGTTTTCGGTGCATTGACCTGACCTAGTGTGCAAGACGACGTAACGCGTACTCTTCGCTTTAAACTGCTGCTGCTGCTGCTGATGCTGCTGCTGCTGCTGCTGCATCTCGTGGACCGGGAAAAGAGTTCAACAACAGAAGACGCCGACTTTTGTTTTTGTTTCAGCCTTTTTTCTATGTACACTCTAGTATAATTGCATAGAGCGAAGATAATTGTTTTCAGCGCGCTAAATTACAGTTCTGTTGTTTCAATCTAATCTATTTAAATGTGTGCAATTTTGAAGTTTTAAAGAAATGATTCCCAAGTTAAGAAATTAAATTTTACACTGATTCTTGGTGTTCGTTTAACTGCAAAAATTCTATTTTCTATTAAAAACAACAACAAAAAACAGGAAATTGTAATAATAGAAAAAGCCAAGAAATCTATTACTTAAGACCAAGTTAATTAATTTTTAAAAATTATGAGTAAATAAAAGATTGGTCAATAAATTAATTAAAGCTGACAGTCGTTTAGCTTTTACCTTGGGATATATTTTCTAAAAGTTTTGCTGTAAGATTAAACCACCCAGAGTTTGGCATTGTACAATCAATTTATTAATTAATAACGCTAATATTAGCATATTGTATCCTTTTATACTTTTCTGCTTACAATCACGTGTGAAGGGTAAATTATTTAAAACACTTTTATTACCTATTTATCTCATTTATTGTGATATCTATTAGCGCGTTTACTTGCAAATTATATTTATTGTTTTCGTATAGAAAACATTGTGCGTCAAGTTCACTTTTTATTTCTCCTTTTTATAATTTATTCAATTATTTGAAGAGAAAATTTAAATAATCAATTAATTAATTACTGCTAATAAATTACTAAATGTTAACAAATAGAAAATAATCTTTGAGGAAATATTGTTTCGTATAAAATTTCTTACTGTTTATTTATTAGATATATTAATTATTCTGGCAAATTCTAAAATAACTATTTATAATATTAAAAAAAGTAATTTTAAATTTTGCTTCTTTGAGACTTATGAATCATTGACTTAGATCCTAACTGCAAGAAATGCCATTGAAGATCAACGATAGGTGCGGTCGTTACAAGTGCTGTATGCATTTTCTATTAATATTGTTTGTTGATTTATAATGTGAAATAACTAATAAATAATAATGTTTCTTTTTTGTATGAATGAAATTTTTATTATAATTACTTTTATCATATTTTTATAAAATCATGTAATATTTAAATGAAAAAATTTATAAGGAAAAGATTATTGTATTTTGATTTAGTGGTTTACTCTAGCTAGAAAGTGCAAGGATCATAAAACTAACATTAATTATAAATATTAATTACAAACTTTCTTTCGCAAAATTAGCATCGATTGTTCTTTAGCAAAATAAAAAAATTCATTGTGTTGCATAATGCAGAAATTATTTTATAATTTTCCGTTCATAGATAATAATATGGGGTTTTGACTCTACCCTGCCAATTTATCCTCTCGTGTCTCTTATGGCTGAGAAACCATCCTACACAATACGAGGAACGATCGAACGAGAACTACGCTCTCAGGACAACAAC
>JASKGO010006744.1:0-12094 GCA_030556065.1 Holobus sp. GC000080 | reverse complement strand
TTTATCTCCTCGAACTTATTTACTCCTGATACAAATCCCCGATATCGTTAAGTTTCGAATTTTTTTGAGTTTTTATTTACGGAGCGCGCGAAAATTAAATTTCGGTTGGAAAATAGCGCGAGAATTCAAATTTCAATTTATCTCCTCGAACTTATTTACTCCTGATACAAATCCCCGATTTCGTTAAGTTTCGAATTTTTTGGAGTTTTTTTTTGCGGAGCGCGCGAAAATAAAATTTCGGTTGGAAAATAGCGCGGGAATTTAAATTTCCAATTATCTCCTCGCACTTATTTACTCCTGATACAAATCCGGGTGTCGAAAAATCGGACAATTTTTACGAAAAAAATTTCGACATTAGATAAACTGTTTCTTTCGATATAAATATTATTTATAGCAATTATTAGCTCTGAAAAGAGCTGTTATCATTGGATAAAGGGTTTGTTTTATTATAAATATTATTTATAGCAATCATTAGCTTTGAAAAGAGCTGTTATCGTTTGATAAAGTGTCTGTCTCATTATAAATATTGTTTATATCAATTGTTAGCTCTTACAAGGGCTGATTTATGATGAATATCGCTGAAAATAATAAAAATTGCAAACAAACTATTAAAGAACTATGCAAATTTATTAAATTTTTTAAATTACGGAAAACGCTATATATTATAAATTTAATTATAAAGAATACCAAATAGAACACCCATTCAGCAAATCTCTTATACTAATCTAGTCTAGTAGTTGAAAGTTGTCAAACTTTTCCGCATCGTAAAATGTTGCTCTAACTTGTCTGCCACCGAAAAATCGTCCATTCAGATCCACAACGGCCTTAATGGCGCTTTCAATCCGCTTAAACTCTACAAATATCCTAACAGTGTCCTCCGGTATTTGATCTGGCACCTCGTAAATAACAACAGTCACCACGTCTCCGTACTTGGTATTGCATTCGTCCTTAACTTCCGGTTCCAAATCGTCGTCAACCTCTCCAGGCCCAACCATATTCCTCAACAGAACAATTTTACTGGGCGTTTTCATGATTTCCGTGATCGAAGGCTCTTCTTCCTTTACTTTGGAGGCAGGTGGCGGCATAATTTCCTTTTCGTGAATTATTCTTCCGCCTCTTTTCGACGTTTTCTCCACTTGCAGAGCCATCGACATGCCTTGTTCCTGTTTGCCCAATCCTTGGCCTTCCTTAAACCCATACTTGGCCATTATTTTGGCAGCCACAGAGGCACCACCTCCCAGAGAAACAGTCCCCATGGGTTTGGAGGCAGAAACCACTTCAATGGACTCTTGTAAACTAGGGGGTGGCGCAATTGCAGCACCACCAAGCGGTCTGGCTGGCTTCGCAACGGGTTCAATGATTTCCTCTTCGTCATCCTCCCATCTTCCTGCAAAGCCTGAACCCACTTTAGGTGCACTCATTTGAGGGGTGTCTAGATTTTCATCTTCAGTATCATTGAATCTTGACTTCTTTCTTCTGTCGCGTTCTCTCCGTTTTTCTTCCTTATCATAGTCCTTTTCTCTGTCGCGATTCTCGCGCATTTCCTTGACAATTTTCTCATATTCGTTAGGCCACAACGGATCGTATTCATCGACAACATTCCATTCCATATCAATTGCATAATGGGGCCCAGTGGAAACGACCGTTGTGGGTTCAAATTTTCTTGGGGCAAATGGCAAAGAGTAAGATGACTCGTCATCTCGTTTGCTTTTCAAATCAATTACCGGAGGAAGGCTGGCCTGGGCTTTTCTTTGCTGCTCTCGTTTGGGTTGAGTGACTGCAGCTTTTTTCAGCTGCAGTTGGGACTGTAGCAACTTGATTCCACTTGACCATCCAGATACATTGTCCGTTGTTCTTGTCTTTACATCCAAATCATCGTACAGAGACATTTTACAGTAAACTGTAGTAATCAAAAATCAACTGTACACTCCTGTCTGCATTTGTTTACAGCACATAACCTTTAATTGTAGCCGATGATGCAGCACTGCGCATGGCTTGAAATTTTGAAAATTACGAAAAATGCTCGGGAAAATGAACCCTTAAAAACGTAATTGAGGTGAAACAGTTAAAAAATACGAGTAAATTTGCCATAATACAATACAATATTTTATTCTGTACTTAAAAACTAAAGCCAATTACTTGTAATGACATAAAAGGAAAATAAATAACAGTATAAAACAACTTTCTGCTCCATTCTCAAACAACAAAACTAGATTCACCATAACTTATCCATGCTCAGAAAACTATTAGAAGCGCAGTACATAAAACAATCAGCTATGAGCATTACGCGCAACAATATAAAACGAAAACATGTACAGCTTTGCTCATCAATCTGCAAATTGTACAATATATTTGTTTCTTTACTTAATTTATGTGACTCAAAAATAGAATATCGTTTCCTTTTATAACTAATTCATCAATTGGTTACTTAAATACCAATATATACAATTTGACTCTGCTTCTCGCGCAAAATATATTACTTTTTTTGTTTGTTTCTTGTAAGTTTGTTAACGTCGACGAAAAGAATAAATTTGACAACTTATGTAGACATCGAACTAATTTCTCATCATTTGGTTTGCTAATTTCTCTCAATAATGTGTATATTATATTGTTACGGTTCAGCTTCTCCAAAAGACCGCTGTTAATATTACTCGCGCATCGTTATACAAAATATATATTTATACCACTTTAATATAATAATAATAATTAACATTTGCCTTGCCATATCAATCTTTGTTTCGTTTGTTTAAATATCATTATTTATAGTATATTATTAGATTATTAGAGATATAATATTCATTATGCATCATTCTTTTGTTAGTTTACATCTAATTGGTTCATCTTTTTTTTTTTTAACTCAGGTGATTGGTTTTATGGAGAAGTATATGAACCGCATAACAGCCTCTAAACATGTACAAGTAGTATATTTATCTTAGGGCCCCAAACAACGCAGAAAACGCCATCCCTAGCAAGAACCCTTTGCAAACAATATTACGCGGGGTTTTACAAATGTTTTATAATTTGTGATTCTCGTACACGACTTCTGTTTTTTTTTTTACTATCTTGTATTCTTTTTTTTTTTATTCAATCAACATTTGTAGCTTCTAAACATAAGACTACTTGAAATTTTGCTCATCTTTACACCAACGGTTACGATTGAAAAATTTGTTCTCTAAGTGTTTTTTGTGTGTTGGTGGTGATGGAGTAAAAGCGCCCCAATTTTAAATTTTCGCGAAATCCTTCCCCCGGGAAACAAAATTGACAACTGATATGCGTGATAGAACTCTACGCACTAATTGACACAATGACTACAGCCATTCTTTTTGCTTGTGTTGCACAAATTGCCGCAACACAATCTGCCCAAGTGGTTTTCAGACAGGGCTGATAGCTAATGATTATTTCTTTTTTAACACTATGAATAGTTATTGTTTGCTACCATCTATTTAGGTCATTCGTTGTAAGCCAAGCAACACAGAATGCCTAGGACAATCCGCAAAAATCGCTTTTCGTCTTTTCCAATTTTTTTTCTTTTTTAACAAACGAGTCGCATGCGCAAACATTCACCCACAGATTGTAAAACATTTTGTGTTTGTTTGTTTTTTTTAATCGACGAACTACCTAAACGCGCAACAATAATGTCCTAAGAATAACAACAATAACAATAATGATGGGTGAATGCGCCACATTTCCTAAACAAGCAATTCACTAATCGTGCTGCTGCTGCGCACATTCCGCAGGTTTTCCTCCAGGGCTGCACACAGGGCGCGCCCCCTTATTCAATTAATTCACATTTTCTTTTGTTTTCAACTTACTAAGTTTTAAAATAATAAAGCGTTTGTTTGATCATTAACAACGAAAATCATTGCGGTAGAACGCAGCTCAACATTTCTGTTCATGCCGAAGAAAATAAAAACACAACGCGCGCTCTTCCTCCTTCTTAGATGAATGCCCAACACTCGAGCGTCTTCACGACGAAGTCCACATTAGGGGTGAGCGGATCGTTCCCGTAGGTTTTGCACGACTCTGATCGCCCTTGGTACAGATCGCCGTCGAGCCACAAGCCGAATTTTCCGTCGCCGGCGCCAATACTAAGACTCTCGTTGTTCCCCTTGATGAAGTAGAGATTCTCACCGGTCCAATTGTACACTTGGAATTCGGGCGAGAAGCGGAAAAGAAGCGATTCTCCCGTGCCATAGAAATGGTCGGATACCTGCAGCGCACAAGAAGTTAAAGCACCAAATACCTGAAACAAACCGAAAATCAATTTGCATTTACCATATAAATAAATATGCATCGAATAAAGGCTTACATTATTGTCGGTATCTTGAATGACAAGCAAAATGGGAGATTCCAACTTTTGCATCTTCCTATACATGGAGTTCAGTGAGAAGCCATGTTGACTGGTGCTGAAGATCAGCGTCCAGAGGTATCCTTCGGCGCGGGCAGGCAAGTGTTTGCATAACTGTTCGCGATGCTCATCGGTCAACACTTCCGTCGTTCCGATTAAATCGGGCGGCGGAATGTCCACGTCCAGGGACTGCGAAGGCAACGCATACAGAGCCCGTCGCAGTTCCTCCGACATGGGCAGCACCTAAACATTACCGTGCAACATATTAGCTAACATCCTCAATCAATTTATCAACTAGGTCTCTCATTCATCACAATCACACATACATAAATACGTACACAAATTGTAAACAACAAAACAAACACAAACACACATGGAAATTAAAAATGTTCCATGACCATGAACGATGGCGATATGATAATGGATCCAAAGATGAGATGCACATCACTTACAAAACAATCCAAAAATCATGCTGTTCTTAAATCTCTAACAAGTGCGTACTTTTCTAAAGAAAACTTATGCGCGCAATGAAGGAGCTCACCCACTTTATTATAGAATAAACTTTATACCCTTACAGAAAAAAAAAACGAATCGATTCTTACGGAATGCATTCTCATTAACAATGCACGTTCAATTTCGATTTTAATTTGGAATAACGAAATGCAATCATTTCACCGGAAACGATGGCATGTACAACAAAGCAAATTCCAAAGTTGTGTTACATTGACAACAGCTTCCCGCAGACTGTCGCGTTAATTTCCATCAGTCAAAATATTAAAAAAAAAAAAAAAACGCACAAAACGCGAAGCAAACAATTGTGGCTGTGGCGGCAGGAAATTCGAAAAACCATTTGCGAATTATGGCAGCCGTTCTGGGAGAATCACTATAATTCTCTTCGGGGTTCATTTGAATAATTACTAACATTTCAGCTGAGCCAAAGTAACAAAACAGCAATTAAACGACTAGGCGTATATTCAAAAAGAGAAAACGCAAATTTTTTCGCAGTAGCGAACACAAACCTTGCGGATGATTCTCACAAACCGCTTCCGCGTCGTCTTCATGTTTATTACTAGTTCTTCACTTTTTCGGGACAAACTTTATGAATATTCTCACTAAATAGAAACAGCGATAGGACACAAATCAATCGCGCCATAAAAGAAACAGGTTTATTACTCGTCGTTGCATCGGCAAAGCAAGCGCGGAAAAAACTGGCTTGCATACCGATATAAACACACACTTATTATAAACGCGTGTGTTTTCATTTCAATCAATTAAAGGTGTGTTTTATTTAAGTAGCAGCGCCGATGCAATGCAATTGATATTTGCGTAATGCGGATGCCACCGAAAATAGAAGGAATCAGGTGCTGCCAATTAATTGATGTCTAATGTTTACGATAGATACTGACAAATGAGATTATGAGATCAATTAGAGAAGAAAAAAAAACTAGAAAACCAAATGGATGAATTGAATGATTGCCAATCATACAGTGTTGTTGCAACAAATTTAGTAACAATCTATATTTTAAGCCAACTAACTCTCTAATAATCTATCTAGATTTGTAACATCATTTTGTGGTGTGCCATATTTTGTGGATTGAAGGAATTGTTTCTAATTGATTGGTTTGATTGGTCTGGTTAGTTTCGATAAGTAAATAATTTGTTTGGTCATTTTTGGATTGTATATTTCTGTGACGTGCAATTGTCACCTCATCGTTCCCATCCGCCGACATGGTCTGCGTCTTGATGATGCTGTAGATCTTAACATACGGCGCCTTGATCAGCTGCACCCGACACACGCACACATCAGATAATAAATAAACATCATCAGCATCAAATTGTTTTTGTGTGTCGTTTAAAAAAACAACAAAAAATTCGTTAAATAATTACTCAGCTAATAAACACGGCTCAAATAAAACAAATTTCAAACTGGACGAAACGTTATTGAACCCATATTACTGAACTGTATATTTTCTAATTAATCACCAGTTAAATAAATTATCAAGAGTAAAAATAAAACCGAGAACTTAAAGAAAAAAAAATCAAATTCATATCTTACCTCCCAGCTCTCTTTGGTTAACTCTGAAATTTCACCGTCCTGACTACCGTGGCGACTAGCTGAAGGTGTGGGCTCATCGCTCCAAAGCTCAGTGTCCATTTCGACCAAACTGTATCCCCTGAGTCTCACCTAAATAAAAAAAAAAAGATTGACAAAAATATAGATATAAGAAATTTGGTTCGACTCACTTGTTCCTCATTAAGTTCGCCATAAATTTGCGGCACCCAAGCTTGCACGAAATTGTACAGTTCGTCGACCTTATTTTTCGGTATGCCGAACCAATACTCTGGTCTCATCTTCTTCTTCCCGTAGGACATCAGCGGCGTCGACTTCGGTATCGGTTTATCCAAAGGTTTACCCATGCGTAACCTTAGATACAAAGGTGGGTCCTCGCAACTTCTGGCCGGCCTCGGTATCAATTCTAAATGCAATTAACGCACATACACAAAAACAAATTAATCAAAAATTACAAAATAATTACACAGACAAAAACATAAACTAAAAATAAACTGATCATTTCATGCGGCGTTTTGCAGTAGTAGTAAGTAAGTAGTAAAAAAGTGGCAAAAATGCTTTTCGCATGGCAAACCAATTACTCAAAATTAATGCGCAAAACTGTTGGAAAACAACTAAAAACCAGCAAATATAGAATGACGAAACATGCGACACGAAATTAAATTATTTATAGTGGACGGAGATGCTCAACCTACCCAATGGTTCAAGCCCAAAGTGCGTGGATCGCACTGCCAAATGTAAAAACAAACAACATACAAATGTTACTAGTTTCGCAATGAGTCAACAACGAATAATGAACGGTTCAAACTGTTGATTGATTTAAAAGAAAAAAACGCTAATTACTACCAATTTCTATCTACTCCCTAAAACTAATTAATTGCGCTGCCTGAAAAATACAGCAGCAATAAACTGGAGTAATTAGTGGGCACAAACAACAGTCAACAAAATTTTCAGCTGCGGTGCTGTGTAAGCACAACTACTTTGTTTGGTTTCTGATCTGTTAGATAATTTTCGTATCAAAGAAAAGACCATCGAAATGCAACAACAAAAACTTACTGTCGAATGAGACAAATAATTCCGGCATGTCCTCCACCGAGACCATCGATCTATAATCCAATTTGGGCGCTGGCGACGGTACCGATTTGCTCAATTTGCCGCCGCCTTCAGTCGGTTGCCGCAAAATGGTGCCCACTGAAGAGCGTCTGCAAGCAAAATCACCAAATAAATTAGTTAGGCAATTGTGGCTTTGAAAAATCAATTTAAAGCTTTATATAGTTTGCTAAACAAGCAAGAAATTTGTTAATAGTATTAGCAAAAGCATTTTTCTTTAAAGGGCACAAAACAGATACATACATTTAAAGTGCAGTTCTAAGTCAAACACATCCTGAATAATTAACAGGACTGGAAGAAAGAGTGAAGTGCGGAATCTCTAAAAGATCCGAAAAACGACAAACAAACAGAAGCATTGATAAGAGTGCATAAAGACGACAGTAGAGAGACGGTGGGTGCATTCTTTTTAACATAATTTCAAAATTATATCCCTAACAAGAGAGAAATTGTAAAGAAATTTAGCGGTGCTCATTAATAATTATCATTTTTTGTTTTTGTTTTCTCAAGTGTCTTAATTGTTTTGGATAGAAGGAACATTGTAGAATATTTAGAACAATCAATTCGAAAGGTCGCTAGTGTATAAGAAACACCACAAGACACAGATAGGCTAAGGGGACGTACCCGACGGCACCGACAGTGGCACCCACTGCATTCACGGCACCCCCAACGGCGTTCACCGACGCACCGACGGCCTCGCCGACCGCACCAACAGTGGCGCCGACGGAAGCCCCCACGGAGGCTCCCATCGCACCGACGCTCGCACCAACCGAACTAATGATATTAGTCGGGAAGAAACTGGACGAGTCGGTGGAAGCGGCCGTGTGGGGCGAATCGTAACTGCCGCCGGTGGCCGGTGTTAAAGGCGGACCGCCGCTGCCTGCAGAATGCGGCCCGCCACCGCCACCGGAACCGCCGCTCTCTTCCGACGGCGTCTTGCTCAAGAACAAACCAGTACCAAAGTCCACCAGGTTGATTGGCGAACTGTGTTCGCGTTTCGTAGTAATAATCAAATTGCAATATCAAATATTAGTTTCATACAAAAAACAAACACACAAAAAAACCACTACTAGTTTTCTCGTTGTTAGTTTGCATGGTTTTAGTAAAAAACAACGATCATTGAAGAAATGTAAATCGAAAGAAAAACCAACGTGCAAAATATGTCAATTGAGAATATTTGTTCAAAAAAATCCCACAACTGTTGCATTATGAGAATTTCTCTTTTAGCTTACCTGGAGAATACCTTGGAAAACACAGAGGATGAATGATGAGCATCAGCAGAGTGAGGATGTTGCTGAGGTTTCTCGGGAGCGTTCTCCTTGCTTCCGTCGCCGCCCAATGTTTCCATCCACGACAAAGGATACGATAACCGTTTCAACATCTAATCAAAGAAACAAATAATAATGAAACAGAATAAATTAATTATAAAATAATATTTATTAATAAAAAGGAAAGACAAACCTTATTTTTGCGACTTTCACATTTATCAGTCTCGTCCTTATCCGTGGCACTAGTAGAGAGACAAGATGAATTTGGATCAGCCTCAGAGCTGGAGTCCAAACTGAAGGATACCGAATTATGCTTCTTCCGGCCGGGACTTTCTGATTCACTGGTCGTCACCTGGGTCGGTACTATTGTCATGGGCGGAACCCACTCATTCGACAATATAATATCAGCATCACTGTACACCTGCACAAACAAAGAAAATCAAACAATTGCATTCACGGAAAACCAAAACAGCAATAAATTTACCTGAGTTAATTGCTAATAAACCATGGAGTTTTAGTATAGAAATAAACAACAAATTAGTAGTTAGTAAAAAAATTGAAAAGAAAAGGAAACAAACACTTACTTTTTTTGTGGAAATAGGTACAATTGGGGGTATACTGGTATCCCTAATATCAATACCAGAATCATGACAACTCTGCTTAGTTAGACCATCGTCATCAGCGATATGTTGTTCTTGGTTCGAGGTCGGAGCCGGCGATGATGATGTCGGTATTTCGTCGGTATCCATTGAACTGCTTAAAATATAAAAACAATATTTATAAAATTTAAAGAAAAAAATGTACAAAAAAAACGTACGCTCTGTCTTTCGAGGGAATAGCCCAATGATGATCAAGCAAAGATTTCCTACGTTCGTCAGCAGATTTTGGGGTTACTAGGCTCTCACCGTCGTGCTGCTCAGCATCCTCCTGTAAGTTCGTCGGAGTGACTAAATCTCGATCGAATGCTTTGGGAAACGCGTCGCCTTCCTCCCGTTCCGTGCACGAACAAATTGACTCACCGTCATCGCCCGTAACTACAATGCAAACAAACACAATGAAACCTTTGCATTCCCGGAAAACTAAACCATGGGCAGGAGTCATTACCTAATTCCGGGAACGTTTCGTCCTTGGACAAAAGTTTTTCCACCTTCGGATAGTAAATCTCCTGCTTTTCACCGTTCGTGCTCTCGATATGACTGACTCGCATGTGAGCAATATCATTGTAAATGGCAGCATTGACCACAAACTCCATAGGCGCTATGACACCGTACGCTTCGGGCCCGTGCTCGATGACCAACGGATCGGAGACGTTGGGATCGAACATGACGGCATTGGGGGTGACCAAGAGGACCCCGGAGACAACACCCTGTCCATCGGTAATGTGCCGCACGTTGATCTTAAGGAATCGCTTAAAAATGGTCGAATCCTCTTCAGCAATGCTATCGGTGGATGGTCCCGACGGTGTCCTGATGCGTTCCACATGGCCTGGTTTCGGACTTACCGGTCGCAAATTATCCAATAACTCTGCAAAACCACACCAATTAATTACATCACAGATTGAAATCACACACAACAAAAAACAGAGCTGTATTATAGGTTTATGTAATTCGATGCCCACTTTGTACAAACGCAAACATTGCCGCTGCCAGCACTAGCATGAACGCTCATTATGACGAAATTCGAGTGCGCATATAATATAATATCGCAATTGAACAATACGTGTGAGAACGTTGTTAATGCTTCGCTGCCCTGCCCGGCCGGTGAAAATGAATTTAAAGTGGAAAAACCGGTGCTTGAACCTATATTTATAAGCACGCGGCGCATCCGAAATCTAATTATAGCGAATAATACGCAAGTTTACTTAGCATATTAGGCGCAGCAAAGTGAACGCGCACGCTAAGTAAGTGTTTAACACCCTAAATACCTTTCTCATCAGCTGGCAACTCTTCCTGTCCCTCTTTGTTGGCCTCTTCCACCGACGTTGAACCGTCTGATTCAGCGTCAGGTGGGGCTCTGATAGGAACGTAGAGCTGTTGACCGGGAAAGATGAACGGTGTGCCTAGGCGATTCAATTTGGTCAGTTCCGATGGGGTCGTGTCGAATCTAGCAGCCAGTGAAGTTAAGGTATCTCTATCAACAACCTAAAAGCAAAATACTCATTAACATTGTGTCGATGACTAAAGATTAAAAATAATTGAAGATCCAAATTCAAAACTTACTGTGTAGGGCGTTGTGTTTTCAGGTGGACCCGTTCTCCGTTTCTCAGCGATACTGTTGTTCGAGCCGGAATCTCCATCTGGAAATGAAAAACAGGAACGATTAGTAAAAATAATCAAAGGAAACGCACCTAGTCCTAAAAGATAACCTCTAAAATCGCAAACAACAAAGTCACCCAATTCGTCGCAATTATTGTTGGTTTCGTTGTAATAGTCGTCGACGAAATTCATACTATCACTACATATTACTACTGATTGCTGGTCATAGTAAAGCAGAGTTGCAAACTGCAACAGAGTAGATCATAGATATATCGAACAGGACACGGAGCAAGTGCAAGTGCACCAGCCTATAGTACGGAATACCAAATTCAAGGCCGCTTAGACGTGCGAATGCGAAACACAGAACAGCAGAAACAAAAGTCGAAAGCGCTTTTTGGTGGCGACAACAAATCAACCGAATTTACTCCTGTAATCTGTGTTTGTTTAAGTAACAGCGGTAATCATAAATTACGGCGCTCTGTATCGCTGAAAACAAACGCAGCAGGCACAGTTAGTTCTCCACCAACGGAAACACGAAAAAAATGTGTATGTGCAAAAAGATAACAATTGTTATTACGATTATTACGGCAAAGGTTAACGACAATAGCAATTAAGTATTAAATAAACGCGTCGATTGTGCTTAATGAACAAAGGGCATCGCAGCATAATCTCTACAATACATTAAGTATAACATATTTCAGCAATGCAAATGCAAAACTTACTCATTTCAAACTGCACCGTGCAACGCGCTGCTGCATTTTGCAGATATAAAAAACTAAACAATACAAGTAAGTAAACACTTTAAGCGATCGTTGAAAGGACCATTAAAGAAGCACTGGAAAAGTAGTGAGCACTTATGTAATTGCTTATTTTGTTTCAGCACTGTGCTTTCAGCTGCTTTTATGTTTTGAAAAACAAATAACAAACACAGAACAGACAAGCGGCTGTTTTTTCCCCAATGTTTTCAGAAGATGACTAGCGCCATCTGACCGTTAAAAAGTAAATCCGAAAAGGCGGCAATTTTAAAATTAACAAAAACTGGGAA
>JASKGO010006743.1:0-10743 GCA_030556065.1 Holobus sp. GC000080 | reverse complement strand
TGTGTGTGTGTGTGTGTGTGTGTGTATTTTGTGTGTGCCTACTGTATTTATGCGAGTTTAATGTTTAATGTAATTACGCTCATTTTCTGCACTGAACTAGAACAGACTTCTTGTGTATAAGTATTGCGAAGAAGGAACGAGATAGTTTCTGTGTAAGTCCAGTCGTGACCACTTAATGCTATCAACAATTTATTTATTATCGGACGGATGATAATAAATCGGGTGCATGCATAACTCGGTTTCGATAATCATTTTCACTGTACTTGCTTTCTCTCCTTCTCGATTTGTACCGGAGCACCTACGCATTGACTTTTCTGCTTTATACTACTATGCGATTGGTTAATTATTCTTTTCTAGAATGTTGTTGTCCATTTTTGCTGCCGGCCACTGCCACTTTCTTTGCTGATTTCCGTTCGTTTGATGTATCAATTAGTCGTTTATGTATTTAGTTTCTAATTTGTTTTATGTTTTCATGCTTTAATAATAATTAACGTTTTTTTTTATTTAAGTTTTTTTTTCTGTGTAATAATAGGAAGAAATATAAAATAAATTAAATATAGAAGCAATTGTATTATTGTGTAAAAGTCGGTCTAAACAAAATTAGCAGTGCTTTGAAAATTCTCAATTAACGCGAGATTATTTCCGGGGCGTTGGATTCAATCTTTGAGAGATTACACAAGTTTCGGTCGGTTATTCGGCGCGATAGCTCTGAGAGTTCTTCCGACAAAAGGAACCGGCGGAATCATTGGAAAATAGCGAAAGCAATAAGCACAAGTTTTGCCGCCCCTGAGCAACTGGAACTAAATTTTTAATACCGACGTTCTTTCCGATTCCACTACTATACTAACTACTATAGTATTTTACCATAAAAGTCTTGTCTGGTTTTGATTCCGGTTCTCTTTTATATCAATTTGTTATACCTTTGTACACATTATTTAATAACGGAAACTCACCTGGGTGTATAAATGGAGAAAGCACAAGGATAAACTTTTCTAAATAAACTGTGCTTTTGCTGCTGTTGCAGCGCTGGCTGGCAGCTAAAGATGAGACAAAGTCAAATGAAAAGCTCCTTTATCGTTCTTTCGCATCAGTTATTTGATGCTTGCGTAAAGGCAAACAATCGTTTGGCTTTTCGTTTCCATTATACAGCCACCAGACTAGCTATAGCCTAGCTAGCAAGAGCAAGAAACACGAAATATCATTCGTTTCTACTTTCTGTTGAAGAAGCATATACTTTGCCACTATACTTATGCTCTCGCGGAGAGAGAAAAGTATCCTTTTTAATTAACAATGAAAGGAACGCTTTTTGTAATTCGCTTTGCTCTTATTGCTGCGTGTACCTAAAACCGTAACCGTGGTGCGGCTGCTAATATTGCGCGCGGCAAATTTTTGCATTTTAATTTTTTAATAACGCCTCCTTAAGGGTGTTCGCGGATAAAGTTGATTAACATATAAATATAAATCGCATTCTTAAGTATGAAAGGAAAAATGGCGGAGGAAACAAAAGCAGCCACTGATGGTGGCCTTCTATTGTATTGCGGGGGGCGGCTTAGGGAAGAATATGGGAGTTTAAGAGGAAAAGACTGAAAGAAAGAGGGTGAACCACCCCCCATAAGTTTCTTTGAATATATTTTTTTTCTGTGTTTTTCTGTAAACATAAAGTACTTTAATGTATAATGCAGAAATAAATACTTTTTGTCTGTTCTGTTTATTTTTTGTGTGTGCTCTTGGAAATGTTAATAACCCGGATTTAATTTTTTTTTTTTTGCTGCCATTGAATGTGTTATTCAATTGGTCAGTTTTATTTTAATGCGTCTATAAAGGTTTTTATGGATACATAAGATAAATATAAAAAAGCAGCGTTTGTGAAAGCAGTAAATTTTATTTTTATTTATTTTGTTCTATTTATCTGACTTTGGCTTTTAAGTGATTTATTAAGTAATTTTTCATCGATTGGTTTAATTAACATTATTCAAGTAGGAAATCCTATTTTAAATATTTGTTTCTTTATTGTTGCTGGAGAAATTCACTGGGAGCACTTCAGCGATTGATTTAAGGGTAAGTAAGTCATTTGCGGAATTTATGAAGAAACAGTCGTAAACTTCAAACTTTGATAAATACATAAATATATCGAAAGCGTCGCGGGTATTTCCGTATCAGAGAGAGAGTGATTGGGGGCGGTTAAGTAGAGAAATAAAAAGAAAGTAACAGAGACAGAGGGAAAAAATAAGACGAAAAAGTAAAAAATAAAAGTATTATAAGGCTGTCGTAAAAAAGTGGTTCTTTTATTGGCACAGAGATCCTTATACAACAAAGTGGCCATATCGACTGGTAGAATCGATTAGCAATAATAGGCGTCCCGCGTGCGCGCGGGGAACGAAGCGAAGAGGGCCCCGATTTCGTATTCAGTCCGGGTACTTTAGAGTTGATTAAATTTAGTGATAGGGCCTCCGGTTTTATTTATGGTCTTCGATGTGCATGTGAATTCCTTTTGTGTATATTCGAAACAACCCTATGAAATTTATTATAATGTTCTTTTAGTTGAATGTATTTGTATTGTATGGATTAGTTGTATGCTCTTGCACACAGTAAGTATGCGTGCTGCTGCTGCTGCTCTTGTGCTCTTTTGCTGTTGCTGCTGTGTTCGACAACAAAGGAGCTGCCCATTAAAATAAATATTTAAAAAGTCACTTGCCAATCTCATCGTCTTTATTGTTTTTTTTTTCTTCTACTTCTTCTTTTCTTTTCTTTCTTTCTTCTTCATTTTGTTCGTCCTGTGCTTCTGTTTCTGCTGCTGCTGCTGGAGTTTGTTCTTATTGTACTCTCTTTTTTGCGTTGCTGCTTTTATTGCTATTGTGCGATTATTTTATGTTTGATTTTTTCCTCTCTCCGATTCATTATAATGTCTCGTCGTCTTGTTCCTGCTTTTGTTTATTGCAATAAATAATCGGACGAATGGGCAATAGCAGCGACCAACGACAGCCCCAAAAATAAACAACTAAATTTAATGTACAAGAGCACAAGTAACAAAAAAAAAACAACAACAAAAATACGAATATCGTTGGCGCTTATAAATCATCCTTTTCTTTCTCATAGTAGCGATGCCTGTATTGCTACTTTTCTATATGGCCACATAAAGTCGCGTTTTATAGAGCTTTTTACATATTTACTGCCCATTATTTAATTCCTATTTGTGCTCGTTCACTTTCGTGTAATTTATACTTTTTTGCAACATTTGCACTTTATCGATCGATAAAATAAAAGTAATAAATATTTTAATGTGGCACTTTTATATTGAAAAGGCCTTAATTATTTATTAATTAAAATTGCAATTAACGAAACTTTCATAATTCAATGCTGCAACTGAAAAGAAAATGTAATTGCGAAACAATTTCTCCGGTAATTAAGGGTTCTGATTGCGGTTATTAAACAATGGATAAAATGAAGTAAATACATATAGAATAGATGTTGTTATTACCCTGCACTTCTTTTATGTGTATTGATAAGAACACAAAAAGGATTGTTTGAAATGAAAAACGCGGGGCATTATTTGCGAATTAATGGGCGAAAGACTCTCAAAAATTAATTAATACTTCAAACTCTTGCAATAATTAAGACCCTCGCTACCTTTGCATACATTGAGGCGCATACATACAGACACACACGCACACAAAGAAATTCTCATGCAGAAATTGCGAAATAGGTTTAAGCCAAATAAACGGCTGAGTGGATGAGTGGAAGCGAGAGGGCGAATTCGAAGGAGGAATAATTTACATTTGGTGCGCGAAGTTGTAGTGGTGGTATTCGCAATCGGAAAGAGGAAAATTAATTACTCCATCATAAATTTTACAACTTTATGATTATTTCCTTTTTGTCTCTCTCTCTCTCTCTCTCTCTCTCTCTTTCTCCCACTCTCTCACTCACTCTATGGAGCACACAGCCGAAACGATTATTCAAAAATATACTTTTGAATTATTTTAGCATAAAGTTTAGCCTCTATACTTTCTTCTCTCCGTCTCTTTCTCTTCTTCCACTTCTTCTCTGTATTCACTATACTAATTAAAGTGCATAAATTTCCACACAGCACTTGAATTACTTCTTTTGAAAATTAAACTTTTCCAATTCTTAAAGCGAATACGACTTATAAAACGGTTCCGGAAATCGTTTCCCCTACTCATACATTTACATATACACACACGCACACACACACACACACATCGATATTATTTAACTGGCAAACATACTCGCTACGAATAAGAAGTCTGCTGCGTGCATACTTTTCCTTGAAGGATAATTGATTCCTTCTTGGAAAATAAAATCGGAACTTTTATTCTGCAAACATTTTATATTTGAAGTATTGGAGTTTTTTTTTATTGAATTCTAAAATTCTAGAATTCCAAAATTTTATTAATTTGTATATTCCGCAAAGGGAGGACGTTTCTTTTGCGAATATAATTGTGAATTTTGCCGCCGGCAATTCGGAGAAAAACTATTACAACGCAATTAATTTATCATAAAGCTAAATTCGTTGCAGGCAAAGGGAGAGAAGAGAGAGCGAAAAAAAAATGTAATTGAGATGAGACTTTGTGTAAGAGTCGCGGGAAGAGGGAATGGAGAAAAGAAAGCTTTTAAGGAAAACTTTATAGGGCAATCTTTCTTAGAAAATACCCTTTGAGAATGTATCATCATAGGGAATAATGAAATTTCTTGACGGGGAAAATAAGATAGACTGTTTAATATCTAAGAGCATGTTGAAGATTGAAAAATACACGTACGAATCGCGCACGCGGTCTCTTTGCCTGTGTAAAGGGGTTTAAGGGGTGGCCGGTGCTCCATGCATGTGCCTGTATGTGTGTGTGTGTGCGACCGTGGAAATTGGAAAATACTGGAAAAGTTAGGGAAAAGTTGAGCTTGCTCGGGAAATATATAATGCAATGTAAATAGAATAAGTTAGTGCGTACTTTTAAATAGGGCTTTCTCATCCTCTCTTCCACTCTTTCCTCTCTCCCCCGAAAGCCCCTTTGGCCCCCGTGCGCTTTCCCTTCTTACTCTCTCGTTGGCCACCCACCGCCCGCCGCCAAGTACAAATTCTCCATGTACTTGAACGCGAATTCTTGGCGGATTATTATTTATATTAGTTTACCAACTTAAGCAAATCCTTTTCGCCAGCGAAATAATTCAATCAACAACATTCTTTTTTGTGTGTGTACAGCTGAGCGCTTTTAACTCTTAAGATTAAGTAGATGAAAGTTTTAATTAAATTAATAAGAAATAACTGAGATCGAACGTATATATTGGCTGGTATTTTTTTGTTTTTGTTCAATGATAATTTATTCTATGCAGTTAGTGTTTAGAAATTAGTTTTAATTGAAGTTCTTGATGACTTTCTGTTTCATAATAACAATTTTTATTGCCATTTTTATTACTGAAATTAAATTTCTGTTTTATGATTTATTACTGAATATTTAATTATATTTAATTTTAGGTAATTTTTAATGACATTATAAATATTTGTTTGCATAAAAGAATTTAAAAACTTTATAAATTAAAAAAAAATCGATTAATTTTTTTGTCAATTTGGTAAATTCTAATTAAAAAGTAATTTTCCCATAATTTTAATTGAAAAAAAGCGCGTACAATGACTGAGCAAATATTGGCTCCCCGAAATAATTTACAATTTCTGTTTGTTTTTAATATACAAAAATATTTATTTATTTATTTTATTGTATTGCCTATCGTGTACCGTAAACATCGGCTAATTTTAATTGGCAAATTTAATTAAACAACGACAGCGGCATAAGAAGAGGGAAAAAATAAATTACGAGCTATGTTAATTATAAATTTGCATATTTATTTAAAGCTAAAAAGAATACATAATTGCCAGCTAATGTAATAATATGATAAACAATTAATGAAAAATTTATGTGCAAATTTTGCTTTCTAAGTGTTCGTTCTCCGGCGATCGCGCGGGGGGCGGGAGGACTTTAAAATGAGCGTTTTATTAGAACGGATGACTTGCAGAAACTCTCTTAACCTATCCGTAGCATAATACACTTTAATAACGTAAAGATAACCTTTGTGTAATTGAAACTTTAATGAAATCATCAATATTTATCCTTGATTATCCAACAAGTGCAGTTGTGTTTGTCGGTCGCCGTGCTTCCATTTCATTTCTCTGTCTGCTCTGCTGCCGCTGCTGCTTTGCCTCTGCCAGTGTAATGGAATAATCAATTCCGTTTTTTGTGTTGATTCGGTTTTTGGTCGTTTGCGCAGATGAAACGAGAGAAAAAAAGCAGCAGGAACTGCAGAAACGATTTTTACAAGTCGTCCGCAGCCACACAAATTGCATTTATTGCAATAGGTTTTTTGTGCTCTTTTTTTTTAAGTTTATTTTTTCTCTTTCAAATAATAATTTTCGAACGCGATTTGCTGAATAACGATGACAACGGAACAATAATAAATTAATAAATATTAGATAATTTTACTGTTATCCTTCGTGCTGAACGTATTACGAAACCAGCGCGCAATTGCATAATTGTTGTCACGTTCACTTTTACATGGTATTTATAATAATAAGTATTAATTAATTAAAGGCTGCTTTTTAGAATTCGCAGTAATTAATTTTTTTATAATTCATGGTGTTTTTATTTTTTGCAAATTATAATTTTTATTTGTTGCATAATATATTTTAATAATAATTATGTGGGTAACAAAAATTAAACAATAAAAGAAAAGTCCCTCTGGATGCAATTTATTAAAATTAGCATTTTAAAATCGTAAAAGTCGATCGATAAATTTCCATTCTGCGATGTAATTAAATTTTAACATTTTCGTTTCTTTTTTGCTTTTTTGCTCCGTGTATATTGAATAATGACAATCATAATAAAGGCAATAAATAATAACAATAAAAACTGGTATTTAAAGCAGCGACCAAATTTATTCGCATTGTTCGCCTGTATAATTTTTGTTTTTTTGTTGCGATTATTTATTATTAAAACTTGCATTGCATGTAATTTGTTTTTTTTTTTACTCTGCCCTTGCTTTAGCTTCTATTTTTTGTTCCATTTGTATTTTTATGCGACCATTATTTTCGTTCTATTATGGAAGCAAATATTTCAAAATTATTGCGCGCCGTTAAATAAGCGAAAATAAGGGAGGCTTGAGGGAATTCATACGTAGTACACACGCGCATGCAAACGAATTCACACACACAGACACACACGTTGGCACACAGAGAGAATAGGGGCATATAGTGGTGCAATTAAAAATAACAATGCCCGTTTTGAAGATGGCTTTAAATTTACTTTTCATTAATGTTGCTTGCTTACATTTTATACTGTTACATTATTCGAATGTATATAAGCGTGCATGTAGCGGCGGTGGATGGCGGCTGGCGGCAAGTGTTGGTGGTCGCATGGACGTCGGACGGCGGTGTGAACGCGGCCGCCCCCGCGGCATTCAAAGGGGTGTTTTGCGAGATGCGCGCGAGGAATTAATAAAATCGTGGCGGCGTGACAAAACGCAAACATACCGGTCTCGTCCGTCCGTTACCCGCTTTTTGTTTCCGTAATTTCCACTTTATAAAGTGGTTACCATTTTGTGATTATTGTTTCTTTATGTTTCTTTCTTTGAGAGCTTTTAGACCAATGCATTTTTCTTTCTTTGAAAACTTTTGGACCAATGCATTTACTGTAATTTTTTAATAGTTTTAATGAAATTAATTGTATTTTAGTGGTGGGTTTTAGTTTGGTTTTATAGTTAATTGTTTTGGAAATAAAAAAAGAACCGAAATTGGTACTTTTTGTAAACAGCAACTTTAAGTGGTCGGTGCTCAGGTCTTCGGTTACCCTGACACGCTGAGTTGAACGGCTTATGTTGTCGGCTGCGTAGTCATTGAGACGGACTCTGCGCATCTTATCCACTCAGCAGCTAATGCGCTTTTCTAAATTGCCTCTGATATGCAAATTACCTTTTTCATTTGCAATTTTTTATTATATATTAAATATACTATATATTTTATGCAATATATTATTTATTTTAATTGAATGTTTTTGCTGATGGAGCAGCTGCTGTTGGTTATATAGAGCAGCCTAATAAATTGCAAAATTTCGCTCGATTTGAATTCGGAATTTAATAAAAGGCAATAGTTGAAAATTACAACCGCACACAAACGAGTAGAGCATTAAACAATGATATTTTAATGCGGCAGTTTAAATTAAGCCGTTTGGCTGAAAGGTTATATCTGAACAATTACGTAAATATGTTTACCGTAATAAATAACATACTATACTCGTATAAGGGCAAAGAAAACGAGAACGATTTTTGAATCTCAACAGCTTAGCAACCCCCATTGTGTTCGCGTATTGTTCGTAGGTTTGGCGGTGCAAAGGGGGCGACAGATAATAATATCACCCCCGAAGTATGAATCAACTCACGAACCTGGAAGGATTTTATTAATTACAATGGCTACGAATGATATTAGGAGCTTTGCGAATAAAATTTATGGCGTTTTATGTATACTGCGCTGTACTATGATGTAAAGAAGCCGTATTGCTTTAATTACTCCTGAAATTCGAATAATATACAAGCGCCAGTTACTGAATACACGTCCACCGCTCCCGCAGGAAGGTGGAAACGAAGGGATTCCCCATTCGGGAGTTTAAAGGTTTTGTTTGCGTGTACTGCAGGGTTAAAGTCCTCACAGCTTTAACTCCCTTGTATTTAGTATATGATCCGAACACTCTTTTCGTCATAAAACTCTTTGCTCTGTCCTTTTTGGGGCCTGTTCGTACTGGTGGCTGGTGGCTGGTGGCTGGTGGCTGGTGGCGGTGGTCATTTTGTGCGTGATTATCATTTAATTTTAAAGGAACTTCATCAAAGTATGGACCCAATTAATGTCCAACGGATTAACTAAGATAAAATCGCTTTATATGTTGTTAATAATGGGGTAGTTTTCACCTATTTTAAGACCGTTCGCGGAATTTAAATCCGATTCTCTTGTAGTGTGTGTGTATGGCGGTGCAAAATCCATTTCGTTTTAACCTGACGTTCAAATTGAATGTTTTGTATAGTTGAGCCACACTCTCACACATCAGTACACACCTACCGATGCATGTGTTGGTGAATGCGCGAGGGGTCTTCCAGCAGGAGCAGAGCAGTGTGTTCGCCGCTGCCGCCGTCGCCGCCACACACACGTTGGCCGGCCCATAGGAGTCGGCGGTAGAACAGAGCGGCGACTGGGCCAAAGGGAGAGAGAGATGCCCGTTTTAAGGATACGTCGACGGCGGCGGTGGCAGGCAACAGGGGGGTAAAAGTGCTCTTGATAAGCGTGATTTAGCAGCCCCGGGGATATTGATTTTTACGTCCCTCAACCCCTAACCCGCTCTCAGTTTTATATGTCTGTTTTCTTACTGTAATAGCTCGGTATGTTGCGCGCGCCCCTCATGTCGAAATGAAGAGAAACAGTGCGCGCCGCCAACAGCAGCGGCGGCGGTGGCACGGGCAGCGGCAGCGGCAGCGGGATGTGTAGCGGGAAAGATGGTTTTCATTGGCGTTGTATTTTCGCCCGAGCAGTGGGGAGATTGTGTAAACGCAAATACAGCCATTATGCCCGATGTCATCCATGTGCCGTCGATCGGCCCCGCGTGCCAACCCTTACTGTCTTAGCTTAGCTCTTAGCCTCTCTCCGCAGAAGAGCTGTTCTCCCGTTTTCGAAATCTAATTCTTTGCCAGTTTAGGATATGCGGATGCTTATAACTGAATTGAATTGGGTTGATTGTAATGTCTAGCTAGGAGTTACTAACTAACTAACACCTGATGAACATTGGGGAATGAGAGGGCGCCTGGGTATTTTGAGGCTTGGCGATGAGGGTGCTTTGCTTGAACCCTCGTCGAGGCTACCCACAAGTTGCACTCTCTCGCACAACATCACCGCAGGGTTATCACATGGTTCCCGACACTTTGCCACTTCCGTCTTCCTCTTCCTTGTGTCTCGCGCAAAGGATTCCTTTTTGGGCCGGTTTTCACACGTCTCGCAATGCTTGGAATGAGATGTTCTTTTTTCGCTTTTTTGTTATTATGTGGAATAAAGAATTTGCTTCATTTTTATGCGGTAATTTAGCAAAAGTATTTTTGCCTTGATTCGTAATAAATTTTGATTACTTTTATGGTCGACATAAAGTTTATATTCTTGGTTGGTTATGATTCGGCTTTTTGGGCTATAAAATTTTAAAATGATGAAATTTTTAAGTTTACTCCAATTTTTGCTTATGTAATATTTGTGGGATATCATCAAATACAGAAGTAATGATTTCATTTTTTAATGGATTGTTCAATGTTTTTTGTCTTGTTGCAGGTCTAGAAGTCTTCGGAAGTATCGAAGGAATATCTTGGGATCTTCAAATTAAGGTAAGATTGCTCTTTCTAATATCCAGATGAAAAAAACTACGATTTAAGATATTATTTGTGCTTACCATAGCTTTCAATTAGAAGCAATTGAAAGGTTTTATAATTCAAATAATATTTTTGTTGGGGACGCTTTTGATGGGGACGCTTTTGATGGACGGTGGGAGTCGCTCGCGTTGGCGGCTTCCGTGGTACCCCGTCTTTTTATATTTTTTCCGGTCTCCAAGTGCGCGCTTCAATAAGGGCGAGCGGACATGCGATATACGATGGCGAAATGACGAAGACAATGGTGATACAAGCAATGATGACCGATATATCGATATACTATTGGTTTTGCTT
>JASKGO010006738.1:0-11589 GCA_030556065.1 Holobus sp. GC000080 | reverse complement strand
ATGAATGCCGAAACGTTAGCAAAGAATAAAGAATCTGTTTTACACCGTTAAGCTCGTCTAGCCGTTCTTTTTGATAACAGTCTACTAACCAACTCTCCGAGCATAATATCAACACAAAATTTATATATAATGCAGCCATAATTTTTTTTAATTGAATTTTAATTACTTTATTCAAAAGATGAAGATTTTCATGAAGTCTTATTTTTGCTTTATCAATAACATAATAAAAGAAATAGAAAATCGTCTACTTTAAAAAGTGTCCTAAGTATTTTTTTAATTCCTTTAATTTGCTTTATAACACTGGTAAACAATGTTTTGTCACATAAACTTTGTAATGATTATTTTGTTCGTTGGCCCACCTTAATCAAAAAAAATAGTCTTGTTCCAGTCACGTCCAGTTTTTTTGTGACAACTATATGGCCATTTTCTCAACCCCTATATGGGTAACTTCTACAGTTTTAAAGATATTGATTCAGCCAAATGAACCAAAATGGGCAGAATTTTACCCTTAACCTATAGCCGTTTACAAAAATCGTATATGTGTCCTGGTTCTGGAATTATCCATAAAAATCGACGATTTCTTTTTATTCTAAGAAAATTAATTGGCATGGAATAAATTTTGATAATAAATTCCAAGAAAACTATTTGAGATAGAAAAACAGAAATAATTGTTCCAAATAGATATTTTAAAATACCATCTAAATAATTTATTAAATTTTCCACAATTTGCAAGATTTTGGAGACAAAAAAAAGATTTACTTTTAATGGTAACCATAGAATGATATAACAAGGATACGTGAAGAACCAATTTTTTTCCTTGACACATAATTGCTCAATGGCCTCAATATATTCAATATTTGATACAAATTTACGTGTGACAAAAACAGTAAAAATTTGGTTAACCAGTGGCATGTCAAAAAAAAAAACTAAAGTGAAGGAGCCGGGTTTCAAATACCATACAAGATTATTTTTAGATGGTCAGATACTTTTATTGTGGATAACTATTGTACATAGAACAACTTTTAATATTGATAATATAATTATATTCAAATGCCTATTTTTATAATATATATTTTGCATTTTTCTACTTCCGGTAACACCGGAAATGAACATCAAATTAGATATTTTAAATGAAACTCGGCAATTTTCTTTTAATATTTCGATCCGTTTTTAAAATAAGAAATATTTCAATTAGTTTTAACAACTTTTTCTACTACCTTTATATTAAATTAATCTAAATATAGATTTATATTGCCCATTTGTAGATTTGGGTTTCTTGAGAAAAAAATAATAACATTATCATTTTAATCAGTAAATAAATCATTATTTTTAATAATTATTACAGAGTTGTAAGTTCATTCATACATATTACATATATTCCTATTACAATTACAAAAATTGAAAGCACTTCATTAAAATATTTTAATCATAAGCAAAATTATTAATCCATGATGAATAAACAATCCATTGAATGTCTAACAAATTATTAAAAAAAATCTTAATAAAAAATAAATGAAAGGAATACTTATCATAGTAATTAACTTGAAAATAACAAATCCATCATTATCAGCGAGACATTTTCTTCTTTTCGTGCTGTTTGGCAGCTTTCTTCTTCATATTTTGAATACGCTTATCGGCATTTATAATAGTGCTACTGCTGGACACCACTGCGTGCTTACTGCTAGACGAAGAAGACGATGACGACGATGACGAAGAAGACGAAGACTTCACAGAACTGCTCTTATTAAAACTGCTGCCACTTGAAGACTTCGAAGAGCTACTTTTAGTAGAACTCTTATAGCTACTGCTGCTTTTTTCGCCATGCTTATGACTCGGCGAACTAATTTTCGTTTTAATAGTAACAGGATATGTGGAACTGCTCACAACAACCGACACACTGTTTTGCTTGCAGTTAGAGCAAATCCACACAGCATCAGCATCACCTTGCGTTACTGGAGGCTGATGGCATTCTTGGTGATACAGACAACGGCAATCGGAGCATTCCAGAAGGCGGTTTCTCGCAGTCACATCAATGCCCTGACAGATTATGCACATCAAATCTTCTTTGAGCAAATCAAGCTCCAGTTCGTTGTCGGAACCCAAAGCGGGTGCTTTTTGGTCTTCCAAGGATGGTTTCACACCATCGATGCCGGAGAGTTTAAGAAAAGACTGCACAATTGGCGTTAAGTTCCGTTCTTGGCCAGTTTTACCTTTGATTGCTTCTTCGAGCATTGTTTGCAACAGGGGTTTGTTTCCAACAATCAGATGATCTTTGGAATGTAAAGCACTTATGCCTTTGATGTAATAGGTGTCTATTTCTGCTATTGTTGCCATATTTTTCGTGCTTTTTATTATCAAAAAACGTATTTTGTTTGAGTTTTTGCTGTTTACTTGTAGCACTTTAAAGTTTAAAGGGAATTATTTCAGGTTAGGTTTGCATGGCTTGCGCAAACTAAAATTTATATTGCTCAATCATATTATTGCTTAAAATTTATAATTTAAAAGCGTTTTATTTGTTTAATTAAATTCATTTAATTTTAAAATACATATTTATTGCTAAAATTGAATAAATAGAGTATTTCTTTAATTGAACATATAAATAAAAACCAACTAGACATTTTTCCTTAAGAAACGTAATACCAAAAAAGCCATTCGGAGAAGATGACATAAAACGAAGAAGGAAATGCGTGGAGATTTCTTTCAGAGAGCCATTTCCGATGGAAATATACTTTTATCTGTTAAGATATCAACCGAGTGATCCGTATAAATTAAACGGTCACGAAGAGATATAAAAAGTGTACTCTGCTCTGATGGTTTCGAGTGATGAGAAAAGGAAAACTGCATTTTTAGTTAAATTGAAACCGAGTCTTGCATTATTTGATAAAAACAACTTAAAAATGAAATGAATAAATTTTTAATTTAATACTACTATATTTAATTCTAATTATAAATTAATAAAATAACAATTATTAATATAATTTTTAAGTAAATTGAGTTAATGAATAGTTTATTAGCAATATAATTAGAATTTCATGGCAAAAAATTTTTTATGAAGATTTTCTTTTTTTTTAATGTTACACAAATACTCTTGAATTAAAAAAAAATTACAATAAGAACTGAAACCACTTTATTATGGACTGTTTGCTCGATTGGAATAAAAGATAATTAAACAAACAAAATGTTAAATGAGAAAACGATTCCTTTTTCTTGTTTGTTTATTTTTTCAAGTTGATGTTTGATGTATTTCATTTGGACGACAAAATAAATATTTATTGGGTTCACATTCAAATAATTTATGTCAATGTACAAAAGGTGGACCTGAACGAATTCCCATATACAGGGTGGATGAAATTGGTTACCTCTTTAAGCTTTAGGGCCCCTGGAAAATTATACTAAGTGCTAGAAAAAACAAATAATATATTTCCGAGGCCAAATTTTTTAAAATTAAAGATAATTCATAACGTCGCTTTTTCTTTTATTTTATTATATCTAAACGTTTGATTTTTAACATTTTATAAAACTTGTTTGAAATGAATATTATAATTAAGTAAATTGATTTTGTTTAATCAGAAATGACTCAAATTTTGGATTTTTAAATGTAAATGGTCAAACCATAACAATTTTCAAGTTTTTCGCGGATAAAATAGGTTAAATAGACCGTTAAACAGAGCGAAGGCGCCGGGTTTACTTCAATCGTAAATTAAAACAAATTGCAATGAAACTAATATTAACCAAAAAAGCAATAAAAATATCAAAAAAAAAAAACAGCCAAAAATGTATAAAAAATATTAATAAAATGCCATCAAAGGATTTCATAGCATTTGATTTTGATTAAAATGCAAACATATTTCGATAAAATCGTAAAAATGGTATATTTTTTCGATTTAAAACATATTTTATTCTCTTATTGAAATAAAATAAAATAAAAAGTTTATTTAGTTTCATTAGAACTTTAAGACATCTCAACCCAGAACAAATTTAAATTAAAAATCATTTTCGGGTTTGATTTTAATTTAAAAAAAGTGTCTTAAGTTTGTTTTTGTTTCAAAATGATATCTTGAAAAGTAGAAATGACAATAATCAATTTTAAGAAATGTTAAAAATCCAACTTTTATCTGCAATAAAAATTAAAAATAAAAACAAAAAACCAACACTGTGAAAAATCTGTCGACGTCAACTGTGCTTTTGGGAAATTTGACTTCATAATTATTCGTTTTTCTAACACTCGTCTTCGAGATCCCCAGTAGGGGCAACCAATTTGATCTATCCTGTACCTTCAAGCTTCATGCGAAAATAAAAAGCGCGGGCGACACTCGGACAACTTTCATTGTTGTATCTGAAGGAGATCATTTGTTTCAAGAATACTTTGGCCCAGCATCCCAGCATCGATTGCTTTCTTCTCTACATCTACTCTACATATACATATTTCCCAAACAACATTATTTTATTTTACTATTATTATTATTACTATTTAACAAAAAAAAAACATTTTCCCCAAGAAATTTATAGTTAAATTATTAATTCTAAATAAAATTAATTATTTTCTTAAAACAGTATCATTTTCTTAGCTGAATCCGTCAGTTAAAATAGTTTAACTTCTAAATTAGAAAGAAATTTGAATTTTTTTCTATTTTGACAATAAAAAAAATATCTCAGAAAATTGTTAAGATATAATAATAGGAATGGAATCAAAATTAATTTTATTTTTCGGCCTATTTAAAATTATAATTGAAAATACAGGGTGGTATTTAAAATAGTGATGTTGGCAACGACTTCCGGGATAACCGGAAAGGCTATACAAAAATTTATGAATTTCTAACTTACTTAAAAGTTAAAAAAACTATAACGAACCCTGTATGGCTGAGTAGATTGTTCTGCACTTGAAAAGTGAAGTTAAATTAGAATTTTCAAGAAATTTGAATGACATAATCCTATGAATGCAGAATAATTTATTCAAATAATAATAATCGTAGTCTATAGTGGGCGTTTTGCGAAAGTTATTTGTAATTTAAAGTCCTCGAAGGGAGCTTTGCTAGGAAAGGAACAGGTACGTACATGTATTGTTGCATAATAAGGTTGTTGCATGTTTAGTGTGTATAATAAGGGGCGATATACACAGGAACAGGATGAATTCATCCTTCCTCTTGGGACAAGGATTATTACCAGACGTTCGGACGAGTCGAGCAACAAAAACGAATATTATTTCCTCGGAGAGCCCCAAGATCCTTGCTGAGAGCAAGAGGGAGACTATAATCTCAAACCAGCAATCACAATTTATACTCAAGCGAACTCAGCAATTGCTTTCACACCGTTATCCTGCCAGGACAACACTATAGACATTTCGTTACGCACCTCTTTATATACTTTTCCCTGTTTCCTCCTCCTCATCTCTTTCTTTCTTCCTTGCCTGTATTCGATTTTCAATACACATGTGCTGGTTAAGTCATTTCGTACTTAATTATTATTTTAAATTTATAAACAATGTGTTGATATTATCATTATTATTGTTTTTACCGCAATTATTAATGGAAAATTTAATTGGAGAAAAAGTTAAATCATTATTAAACGTTTCGTGTCGCGTACTGGTGACAGCGGAGTGCGCTGGATTAGGTACACGTCTCGGCGCAATTTTCTCTAATAAACTTTCTGCTGACGTGCAATGCAATTTACTGCACACGTTCATTTTGTATATTATTTTAAGTGTCAACAAACTTGGCGATTATTCGATTTTCTCTCGGACAACGCGGTAGTACTCCGCAGACAATATCGGCTTTTCAACATTTTAATAAAATAATTTCCCGTCGAATGAAAATGTTATTGCTTTCTTCTTTATAAAACTATAAAAGAACTTTATTGCTCACAGTGCGATCATTTTATGGCATTTTATTAATATTTTTTATTACATTTTTTTCCTGTTAGTTTTTTCTCTGGAATTTACTTACTTTTATTTTTTTATTTTCAAAGTTATACCTAATAAACATTTTAGAATTTTCAAATTTGTTATTGTGCAATTTAAAATATCACATGAAGTAAAGTTAGTATGTAAAAATATTTTTTTGTTAATATTCCCATCATTGCCATTTGTTACAATTTACAATTGAAGGAAGCCCGGCGCCTTCGCTCTGTTTAACGGCCTATTTAACCTATTTTATCCGCGAAAAACTTGAAAATTGTTATGGTTTGACCATTGACATTTAAAAATCCAAAATTTGAGTCATTTCTGATTAAACAAAATCAATTTACTTAATTAAAATATTCATTTCAAACAAGTTTTATAAAATGTTAAAAATCAAACGTTTAGATACCTTTCAATAAGATTTTTGGATTTTGGTTTTGAATGTGAAGTTTTCATAGATTTGTAAATTTTAATGTTTTCTTTGTCACTGAAAAACTTATTTTATAGTCAAAGTTTGTTTTCCTGGAAAACAAAGCAATACATTTTAATTCTTATGATAATTGCTGCTTTTTTCATGAATTGACTTTAAATTACTGGCCGATAAAATTTTCATCAACTTCAGAGTTATTTTATTTAGGAATAATGAATATTTAGTTATTTACAAATTGAAAATTAGGAAAAATGGATAGAAAATGAATTCATTTAATGATTTTCTTATGTTTGTAAGGACTTTCTCGTATTTAACCACAATTATAGTCACTTATAATATTCTCTTTGTTCTATTTAATTGATAAGATATATTATCCTTTATGATATTAATACTCAACAAAATATTGTTTATATCTTTCCGGTTTTCCGGAAATAAATTTTTAGTGCGCAGTGTACGCTCCTATAGCGTATTTACAAGAAGTGACTATTTACGTCAAGTTTTCTCAAAAGTCACCTCAACGATTTCTAATTTTTCACTCATATTCTATAGATACTATTATACTTTTTCAAAATAATAAATAAAAATTTATTTTGCTAATTTTGGTCTTCCGGAAATAGGTTTTTTATGAGCGACGTCCATTTCGGTAGTATAAGAAAAGCGAGCGCAATGTGAATGCCTATTTTTTATCAAAAGTTACCTTTTTGATTTTTTCATTTTTATTCTATTTAATAGAGAATCATATTTTTTTTTATCAAAGTCTAAAATTTAATTTAATTTTCGGCTTTTTTGTTATCCAGAAATAATTTTTAAGAGAGCGATGTCCATTTCTAGGACGAGTGAAACGAATAAATCAAATTTTATCAAAAGTCACGTAGTTAATTTTTAAAAATTTTCGATTAATTTACAGAGCACGTTATCAGTTTTCAAAATCAAAATTAAAATTTTATCTAGGTCTTTCTGGTCTCTCAGAAATATGTTTTTAAATCGCCAGTACCATACTTTGATATGAAATTTTTGGGGTCAATTCCGATTAAATCAGAAGTGGTACAAAAATGAAATTAATGACAATCAATCTGAAGTGATGACTTAATTAATAAATTGATATAAAAAATTGATTAGTAAATAAGGAAATGAGCGAGTAAACCACTTTTTCTGGAATCGTGTACAGTGAAAACCTTATTTTAATTTATAATAATTATTTTCTTGAAACAATACTTAATTTTAATTTTAATCATTTACTTCAACTAAAAATGAATAATAGTCAACAAAAATTTTCCGCCAAAAAAAAAGTTAAGTCAAACAGAAAATTACTTTTGCTGAAAACAAACAAAAAAGGAGTTATTGAAGGTGTTGGAAATGATGTAATAATAAGGGATGTATGAAAGTTAGTTCAGTTTCCATTCCAGTATAATAAACATGAGTGGCTTTAGTCCTCAAAGAAGTATCAATAAGTCTATTGAGATTACAAACCAGAATAGATGATCTGAAACGAGATACGTGCGGAGCATAGGTAAAGCATTTCAATTTCTCTCTGCATGCTCTGGTTACTTTTAGATTAGCAAAACTTTTCTATCTCGTTAGCCAAGAGCCGCAGCCATTTAACGAGATTTCATTTCGCATTCACCTCCAATACAATTTTCTTCCTTTCATTACACGTTATTTCCATTCCTTTTTTAATTTTACTAGCTGAAACATCAAACAACATGCGGAAGTTTTAATAAGAGCTGCTGAAGATTGAAGATAATCATCAACAGTTCGTTAGTGTGGAAAAAAGAAAAAAACGAAACGTACAAAGCAAACAATCAATCACTGTAACCGCAACTAAAAATAATGACTTCCCCTTTTGCGATTTTTTTTGCTTGCTTTTTCTGCTTCTATGGGTATCTGTTTGTGCCTGCTTGCTAAAGGAAGGAAATAGATAAAACAGATTTTTACAAATAAGTGCAAAACTATTCCCATAACTTTATTCATATGTATAAATAGTTAGTAGTTGGCGAACGGAAATTTATTTATACGGATTTCTTTCGGCGATATTTTTTTTTTCACTTTTAAGAAAAAGTAAGATAGGAAGATGGGATAACTTTTTCCAATTCGATAAATTATGCAGTAAACTTTTTTTTATAAATCTTTCTTCTAATGCTGATTAATATTTTTCATTAATAATTAAAATTGTAATCTTTTCTCGTAGGAAGATGTACCGAGGTAACAATTTAAAGCATCACTGGGGAAATTAGTTGAAAAAAGTTCCTTTTGTAAAGAAAATGGTTCTTTTTTGTTTGCTAAGATATAGAGGGTGTCTTTTTAATTTGTCAGGTAACCGTTTAGAGAGAACTATTATAACACATAGAACTTTTTCTTCTTGATATTATAAATATTCCCAATGCCCTACTTACCTAAAATATCATCAGAACTTGATCATTTCCGGTTATAATGTAAGAATATTTCAATTTTCTTTATAATAAAGATGATTTTGTCATTTTTTTTTTGTTAATTTTTACCACAAGATTTATAATTTGATTTATAAATCAAATAACACTAAAATGAAATTTAATTGGTGATTTGTTTTTTGGAATAAAAAATAGTAAATATATTCCGTTTATTTACTTCCGCAATTTATAAATATAATGAATAATAAAGCTATTTTAATTACTTTAGCGAATAATAATGATAATAATTTTCCATTATAAATAATGTAAATATAATATTTATTAAAACCGTAATTGGTTTTATTAATAATTTAATTAATTTTTGTCGTAAAATAGCCCATGAAGAAATTCTAAAATATCTATTAATTAAACCCATTATAAAATATGTATGAAGTATTTTCTAATTACTCAAAATTTAAATTACTGACCGAAAATAATCAAAAATTAAATACATCATGAAAATTTAACAAAGTATTGTTCTATACATTTATATAGAATAAATTACTGCTTAATATAACAAAAAGCAGTTCTTACAACTCAATTTAAAACAAACTCACTGCAAGAAAGACGGTTGTCATTGGTTGAGATCGATTGCAAGTTTGCTACCCTTGCGGTCGTCCTAAAGGATTCCCATTCCTAATATTCCGACTAGGGCCGCCAGAGGAAGAAAACAAGCTGACCAGACCGTGAGTCTTGGGGTAAAACCGCACGTGCCACCGGCCAACTATATCCCCTAATCTTAAACGCTCGCAAGGATTAGCTTACAATGCCCTCCTAATCGATCTCCAGCCAAGAAATGCAAATATTTTACGAGCAAAATAAGCTGGAAGCGCTTCGAAAAGCTCACACATCGACGTCGGTTTTATATTTCACGTTCACTCCTTTCTCTATTTTAACTCTATTTTGTGGACACTTGATATTTCGCTACAGCAGTGATTTTTCATTAAATTCCTTTCCACATTTCGGGAATGCGTAATGGCTGAACTATGCAGCTATTCTGTTCGTGAAACGAACAATTTTAATTACAATTGGGACATTTTTATAATTGCATATAACACCTCTGTATTTTTAAGCTTTATTTAAAACAAATATTTTTTTTTCAACTGCTTCTTTGTTTTTTTTTTTGAAAATAAATTTAATTGATTTTTGTTTTAATAAGATTGTTTTTTACAAGTTGTAATTAAAATTTCATTTGTTCCAAATTTTGATGTACATTTCTTTAAAAATCCCAGTTTCGTAAATAATTAAAGCCGAGTAAAAAACTTTAATTAATTAAAATCACAACTGTTAAGTAAAAAGCAATATGTGGGAGATACAACAAATTAAACTTGTTCTATATATTTGATAAAAGATCAAAAACTGAGAAACTGACTTGTAACCAGCACAATAAAATTTTACAGATTTTGATTTTATCCTTTTTTTTAAGTGTTAACTAATTGTGACAGATTGATAAAATATGTTTTAGACATTGAGTACTACATACTTATTGATTTTTGCATTTTTTTTTTCAAAATCAAATGATTAAAATCCATAAAGTTTATTTACCTTCGTTAATCAAAGCTTTTAAAAGAAATTTCAACCTTTAATTTCAGCTTAATTTGGAATAGAGGCAATAGAGAGAGTAAAATTTTGACAATAAATTTCATCCTTAATTTGAAACAGAGGGAGTAAAATTTGGACAATAAAAATATGAAATCCCAAAATATTTTTTAACTATAAAAAAATGGTAACAAAATTTATTTTAATTTCAACGCTTAATTAATAGCAGCAAATTAGAAAATATCGGCATCATTTAAAACAATAAATTTGGTAACAACTTCCGATATAACCGGAAGTGCCGCTTCTTAATAGTGACAAATATTTAACCGGATGAGTTAAATCAGTCACTTTATATAATACCTATAGAAAAACTAATTACTAATTAACATATTTCCTACATTCCCCAAAAGCGGCGGACATTACATACATTATCCAAATCTCTCGATTTGAAATGAAATAATGAAAAGTACTCCAACTAAAACCCCGATACATGAATATTAATAAAGCGAATAATTCTCCGTAACGAACCTGAAATGCGTTATTAGTGATACTAAGCACAAAATTCTATTAGTAAATCAAGTGTGGTAATTAATTTGTAATCAGTTCGGCGAAGAGAAATGACCATTCGATAGATAGGGTGTACATGTTTTGCGCTTAAGTTATGCTAACGCGATTAAAACGATGAATAATTCACTGTTTGTAGTGCTGTTATAAACAACGAGCGAGAGAGATCCCTTAAATACACCTTTCGGGTCATCTTAAAGTTGGCGATCCGAGCTCGAGATACCGATACATTTGAATTATAAGCGGCCGCCAGCGAAAGCACCACTTTCATATCTCCTCTCCAACGGTTAAATATGTATAGGTTGAAGGTGCAAAATAATTTCGCGACTTCGCTATATGGATAATATATGCATACTTGTACACTTTATACAGGGTGATTGTTTCCAATGGCCGACTACCCATATATGGAGAACTATCAATGTTATCGAATCCGATCTTATTATCATCAAAATTCTAGTTCACCTAAAATATTTTCAACTTCCGGTCACTTCCGGTTATACCGGAAGTTGCTATCCACTTCGTTTATTCAAATGGGACACCCCAATTTTTATTTCATATTTCGATTCCTTCTGAAAAATAAAGACGATTTTGTAAAAAAAGTTTTTTCTTAGTAGGTTAACTTTTCAAGAAACAGCCGACTTCCGGTTATTTTTGTAGAAATTGTTCTCTCACGAAAAAAATCATATTTTTTGCAATTACTACAATAATTAAATAATTCTTTTTAATAATTATTA
>JASKGO010006734.1:0-12962 GCA_030556065.1 Holobus sp. GC000080 | reverse complement strand
TTGACAGTTTCAAGGGCAGACTAGCGTCTATATATATAGCCTAGAATTTAAGCTTCATAAGTTGCCTAGTTTAGAAATTAGCAGGGGGGGTACTACTTAAATGATCGCACTGTATGTGTCGCAACGATCATCCCCCGAGCAAGCCGGCGCAATTTATATCGCCCATAAAAAAATTATATTAGGCGAAACGACCCGGTTTGCTTTCTACAAACACACACCCACACACTATACATATACTGCCAATGGAATCTGAATTATTAATTTTTAATTCCGTTCGGAATGTCGAAATATTTCGGTCTAAAAGAGCGCGCCCCCCCTGAAACCGGACCAATTAATCGATGCCCGTTAATTGAATTCCCCGAAACATTGTTTTTCCCGCTCGTCCGCCTAACGATTATTTATACGGCCTGGTGTGTGTGTCTGTGCGTGTGTGTGTATGCGTAAATGCGACTATTTATGTCTCTTCCGGTGGGAACAATGAAAAGGATCAATTGTTGCGGGCGCGCGCGAGATTAAAATCCTCGAGGTTCGGCCGCCCATCGGAAAGAAATTCGCTAAAACATTAATTGCCTAATGTAGCCCCAATAAAGTCCCGGTCCCATTGTTTATCGTGCATCCGTATGTGCGGTGGAGCAGTTGGGAAAACGGACGGCGGATGAATTAAACTCTCTGCCCGGTTCCGTCTTTCTCCAGCTCCCTGCGTTTCCTTCTATCTTTCTGTATGTGAAGTTTAGTTCGAGTGGAATTAAACACTTTGAAAACTTAAACACACTGCGATATTTCGGAATAGGTTTTTCTTCCTCTCTGTGCTACTGCTTTATACAATGTACGTGGGTATTGTTGAAAGTTTCTTTTAAAGAATTTATCTTTCTTTTTAAATTGTATCCGTCAGTTTATTTATTTTTTTTTTCAAGTTGTTTTCATTCCTATTTTATGTTCGTAACTAAACAAAGTCAGTTTACGAATGTACTGTACGGCGTAATACTGCTAATAAACATTCATCGATTGTGTTTTCACCCCGGATTGATTAATGAGCTTTTAGAATGCTTTTAGTTGCTTATCGAAAAATTGTATCGCTTGTGTGTGTATAAAATTCTCTTAGTGGGCTTTAAAGTAATTAAGGTTAATAGTTTAATTTGCATGCGAGAGTGGGCTTTGGAGCAACAAAAAAAAAACAGGGGAGAAAACGCATTTTTAGTACCAGTTTATTAGTTTTTATCCTTCTTAATTGAATTTAACAATTATTTACGCTAATTTTATGCTCGAAAAAATATACATTTTCAGCTTATTCATTTTTATCCTCAAAATAATTGTAAATTATATTTAAAAAATATATGATTAATTAAGAAAAAACTACAAAAGTTTTAAATAAATCAATAAATAAGAATTATATTCATGGTTAAAATATAAAAAGAAAAAATGTCATGACATTTTGAAAGAAATAAGGTAATTATTAATTGCTATTTCTAACTGTAAAATTTCATTGTAAGACAATCATTATTTTAATTTATTGTATCCCTCTTATTTTTTTTTCTTCATTTATATTTTACATTTTTTTGCTGTTGTTTTTTTTATCTAATATTGTCAAATTTTGTTTTGAGAACATACTACTACTTAAATATTACACAACTTAGTTTTTTAAGATGGACGAATTAAAATCCAATTAGCTTACTTCTCTTCGTTAATCAAAGATTTAAGAAAATGTATGTCATTATATGGGACAAAGCGAGTGGTAAATTATTAAAGAAATCAAAATATCTTTAAAGTAAACATTTTAATTCGGTTTAACTTTAAATTTTTACTATGGCAAAAAATGAAATGCATTTAAAAATATATAAAATTTATTATTTTTAAAAATTTCGATTGGACTCAATTTTAAAACATTTTTATTTGGAAATAATCAACCAATTTCATAAATTTCTTTAACCCTCTATCATTAAACCAATTAAACTAATAAAATTCCAGTAACAAATGAAAATATTATTGCCACATTATAAGAGTAAATACGTAAAAATAAGATAAAAAAATATTTGGCAAAAACAAGCCAGTCATAAACGGAAAACAAAACAAAAAAACAGGGAGAAAAAAGGATCCGAAAAACAAAGTACTGTTCGAGTCATTTGAGGGGTGAAAACTTTCAGTCAGTTCCATCAAGGTTAGATCTAGATCGTGTGTTCCATCCAATTTTTCGACTGTTCCATTCATCGTGTTCACATAAGAGCCAATATTATATGTAATGGTAATATATAAATGATAGAAAATAGAAGGAATATAATATATATAGATATATAGAGGTACAGCCCGAAATCCCCACAAATATATATATAAAATAAAGAAAAAAGAGCGAAATTCCCTTAACAGACGAACGAAGCAGTAGATTGCACGTGCATGCTCTGTATAGTCGAAGTAATTTTCCCGACGACGTCATGATATTTCCGGCGGACTGCTTCGACTCGTACAAATCACACAAGTCAAGCCGCCAACCAAAGGATAAATCATTTCATTATTACGTATATATTTTCTCTTAAGCAATACACTGTGTATTGCTAGCGGTATAGTTTAGCCGGCACATTTCTGCAACTAAAAATCTGGCGGTTTTAATCAAGCTTTTATTATAAATGTAAAGAATAGAGAGGAAAATGCGGTCGGTCAAAGAAACGCAAGCCTCGAAGCGAACGATGGAAGATTTATTGTGGAGTTAAAGCGGCGAAAAAATACAGTGTGTGTTCTTTCTCTGTGTGTGTGTGTGTGTGTGTGCGTTCGCGCTTCACCGAATGACCGATGTTTGGACGCACGCCGAAGAAAAACAGCTAGCGCACAATGGAAATTGCAATTTGTTTAATTTTCCATTAGACCGGCTCCTTGACGCTTTCCGCTTTGATTGACGCACACCAATTATTATTATTTTGTGTGTGTGTGCGTGACTATATGTTTTTTTTCATTAAAGGGGTGTCTTTTCTGTTTTCAAAAATAACAGCAGCATGTTTGCATAAGCGAAAGCTCCGGAGTGAAAATTTCGTGTGTATGTTTTCTTTATTTTAATAGCGGGAGTTTTAGACGAGACGAGACGAAAAGTTGTTTATTGTTTTTTATTACTATGAGGTCTGGTCTATCCGAAAAGGCGAAACACTAAGAATTTTATTTTCGCCTCGGAAGTGGTCCTTCGGGAACTGTCTCTTTCTCAGGCGACTGCCTGAGAAGTGAGAACTGCACGAGAACGGTCGCCATTTTTGCTCCGTTGCCTTGTTCCGGAAGTACACGGACATAAGAGAATTGCAGAGTTTCTTTTTGCTGTTAATTAGATCATTTTAACATTTATGAAAAACTTGGATTTTTAAGTGCTTAGGTATACTTAGTGTTAACACGGCGCCTTCACATCCCGCAGAAATTATTAATTTTTTCTAAAGGAACGATTATATTATTTTTAGTGTTTTTTAAACTAAATACATTTATAATAAAAAGTTTAAAGTTATTAATTAATTATTAGTCAATTGATAAGAATAAATATTTATTTAATAATCTACTTTTTAATTCTGGAATTTTTTTATAATTTAAAATTAATGTAGAAATTGCTTTTGCGAGCGAGAAAAAAGCTACAACTTTATTCACAGAATTTCCGAACATGATGCTACATTTTAGAAGCAACTTTTTCAAACAACATGCAAAAGTTGACAAAAGATAACAAGTAAAGTCTAAGGCACAAAGTCTTTGGATATCACAAGCCTTAGGTCTATAAATATTGATTTTGAAAAGTTTGCTTAATATGAAATTGGATCATTTTGTGTTTTCGTATTAGAAAATTAAAAAAATAAATCATTTTTTATATTCCTGTATAATTTTAATGCATTTTAATTAATTTTTTACTGCGCTATTTATTAATTTTTATAAGCAACAGTTTATTTAACAAAACAAGTAATGAGACAATAACTAAGTGAATTATAATTTATGAATTCGGTTGATATAACAACGAGTTCGCCATTAGAGTAATATTTATTTAGGCTGCCTAATTGCAATTAGGGCGTTATTTTGGTCTGGAAACTGAATTATTTATCTTTTATTCTAAAAGCAAATATTCGGACTTTATTTTATCAATTGTAAAATAACTTTTGTAATTTTAATGAAATAAAAACCAAATCTTTAAAAATTTAAAAAAATAATAATTCATTAGGTGATTTCTGTATAAAAGCTGTATGAAATTGCCAAAATCTCAGCAAATCTAAGCAAATATCAGCAAATTATACAGCACAGTTAAATGCTTTATAAGTACGACGAGCCGGAGCATATTTGATAAGGTTCCGAAAGAGCGTAATTTGTCGAAACGTGCGTGCTCGTAACTTGCGGCTCGGAGTTTTCGCACTGAGTGCAGCCAGCGCAGCCCTCGAAAGCGCCATTACAGAAGACGAAACGCTGATGACGATGATTAATACTCATCACTGCTTTTGCAACTAATGCACTAATAACTCCTTTATATAAATTCCGCATGTGCTGGCGTATGCACACGTCAACACTGTTTACGACGAAATTTCCCTCAAATTGAGATTAAGTTGAAAAGTTTAAAGCAAACACACAAACAGCCGCAAATAATATATATATATATATATAAGACGGACCCGGAAGGTAAACAATGTGCAGGCAAGAGCGACGATTTAATGTGCAAAAATAGAGCAAGGACTTTGTTCCATTATGATCATTACCGACGTTAGAACAACAATAAAGGGCCATTATTGCGGGCCATAAATGCGATTGCGAAAGTTTTTTCCAATTGAAAATCACTTTCTGGCTGCCTCCTTTCTTGTTTTGTTTTTTTTTAGTACATTTTCCATTAGGAAAAGCGGAGAGGAGAGAGGCATTGCTATTATTATTTGGCTTTGTTTTATGTGTTTTTCGCACGGCGGCGCGAAAATTGATATGTTTATGTGTAAGTCAGAAATATGGCACACACGTAACCTATGTGTCTACATCTTGTAATGCAAGTACGCAGGGAAAACTTTAAATTACTTTTGTTTTGCGTGCGGGGCTAGATGAAAGTTGGTACGTTCGCATTCACATTCTCTACGACGTCAGAAAGCCCATACACTCATCTGGCGCACCATGCTAAAGCCTATTTTACATTCTCCACTGCGATATTAAATTGACGACTAATGCTCGTACGTGCTTCGCTCCTATGAATATTCTATATTACTACTTAATTTTATTACGGCTCGTTTAAATATTTAGTTTTCATTATATCGCTCCACTGAATATTCAATTCTTTTTTATAACGGTTATGGATGCTGGTTGGCTAGAAACGGTTTTTAAAATTTATTCAAATGAATTCCGTAATTTAATTAAAAAATAATAATATAGTTTTCGTTAAAGTGTATACAGGAAAAATCGCTGTGTGAAAACGAAATGTTTAATGTAAAAGTACCCGGCGCCTTCACATTCAGTAGTGCTGATTCATGCTTTTTAACGTTGTTTACATTTTCTATTTATGAAGGTTGTTAGATAGTAGAGTCTGTTATATTTAAATACTTTTAAATGAAAATTAGGGAAAATTAAGTTGAATAGCTATCTTTTTAAAGAATGGCGATTGAGATTCTGCTAAATAGAAAAAATAATTATATTGAAAAATCTGACAATTGTTGAATTCTTTCATAATTTATCCCACGAAAACTACTTAACAAAAGAAATAAGGAATCATTGCAGCCAGTAGATACTTTTAAATTGTAGACTGGGATTTTTTAAATGAATAATTATAGCTCAACTAGATAATAACAAATGAAATCTATTTAAAAAAATAAAAATGGTAATTTTTATGTAAAAAAAAAAACTGTTAAAATCATTGGGCTTCTTCTATTTAATTTCTTTGCAGAACACTGTTTCAATGACAGTTTTTATCGGATTGTGCCCTATGAGACGTTATTTTCTTTGAAAAGTCACACTGATTACTTTAATTAATTAGTTTTTCTTTAATTTAACAGAATTTTTCAAAATCAAACAGATTCTAGTTAAAAATATCCATTGGATAATTAATACCTTTTTATGAAATATATTAAATAAAAAATTGAAATAATAAAAAGAAATCGGCGCCTTCACATTGCTGCTATTATTATTTTTAATTTTTGGAGGATTTTAAAAATAAACTAAATATTTATTAAGAAATTTATCAATATCTGTGCAATAATTTAATTTTAATATAAAGGAAAAATTATTAATTTTTTTTAACCCAAACTGACAATAACAATCAAATATAATTAAATAAAAATCAATGCAGAAAAATTTAAAAATGAATACACATTAAATAGGCTTAAATAAAAATGCAAAAACATCGATAAAACAGCGAAAGAACGTACAACAATGAAAGTGCACTCCTGAAAAAAAGAAAAACTAAACTGAAAGATTTAAATGCAGTCGATAGAACTACTGCGTTCGAATATGACAATCAATCAATCTGCATATGCGAAATATAGACGCTTCCAATTAAATCGCTGCACGACTAACAAAAAGTGTCCGCAAAATAATCTCTCCATCATTGACGGCGATTTAATTGGAATTTCCGCAACATGTAAAACAGAGTGTTCAGCAGGAGAAACGTAAAAAAGTAAAACATAAAACAAAAACAAAAAATGGAAACGAACAGGCGGTTACAAGGAGTTTAGGAGATTAGCTCAGCTTCGGTTGCGAAGGGGGTTCGCGCTGCTGGCGGTGGTCGGGGGTAGTTTCGAGCTCAACGGGAGACCGGAGTATTTAGTTTAAAGGGGTTCGGCGAATAATCGTAATCATTTTCCACGGAGGCATGAACGCGTATTAAACTAACTGTGCAGCCGAAGCTAAATTTTCCCTTTTAAAAGCAACTATCAAGTTTAACGTTCGAAGAAGAAAGTTGCTAATACGCGCGCCGCGCTTCTGCAATCCTCTCCACTCCGCTCGCTTTCTCTTTGCGCGAATTGCCACTAAATATTTGTGCCCCATGGATTTTTACGAGTGCTCTTAGTTAGAATAATTGTCAAAATGCGCCGCTCGCCGTTTCTCGTCGACGAGATTTTTCGCTATTGCTCCCCAAAGGGTGTCGATTACTGACGGCTTTAATTTTTCAGTTTAATTACTTGTAAGCTGAGTTGCTTTCTTTAATGGAACAATCAAAAAGTTTTTTTTCTATGTTTGCAAATTCAATTTATAAATTTATTTCGGTATAATGCTTGTCAAAATATGTTTTATGAAAAGTATGATTGTTTGAGGAAAACCGAAATTTATATAATTCAAATATTGAAAAAGGCAAAAAAGCAAATATGGAAAATTGAATTTCGTCGGAGCATGATTTTAATAATTTTTATTCAGACGATAGGAATCGAGCGGGAGATATGCGAGGAGCGGAAACCGTTTTTATGGGATTTGTTTGTAAACAAGTGCCCTTATTTAATACAGTTTTTACGAGATCAAATGCTTCCTTAGAGCTTGGAATCCTTCCAATCTAGGAAAAGTGATAGTGCTTGATGTTAGACGATGAGAAACATTCACGCGTTCTGCAGCCTTGACAGTTTATATATTTCATCCCATTCTTATACACACACGTACGTGGATCGCACAATTTACCCCCCAATAAGGTCAGATCCACTTATCTATCCATACTTCCGACAATATTGCACTTCCAGAAAAACTAAATCAGCTGAAAGTCCTTTAGTACCTTAAAGAACACCAGACCAGAAAATAAATAAAAAAAGAAGAATAAGAAGAAAAAAACGTGCGGAACTTTTACATTTTGCACCCTTTCGCCGAGAAGGTATTAATTTTAAATATAGAACTCGCTCCATAAATCCCATCACGTCCTGTTAATTTCCGCGGCATCTGCAGATGATTTTCCTACTTTTTAACTGCACTTTTCTTTCCCGGGCCGGGCCACGCAATCTGCCCCCTGATTTATTATCTTTTATTCGCGCGCGCGAAATCTATAGGCGCACCGCGTCTATACTAAATACTAAATGTATAGTACGGGAGGATAAATAAAGCGGAAATTGGATAATATTTCGAGGGCGCGGCCGCGCGCGACGAGGTCGAAAAGTGCATTTCAGATTCGCACATTATGTTCGAATGCTTGTTGTTATTGCACCCTCTCTCTGTTTGTGTGTGCACTGCAAAACTAATGTGACACTTGACAAATTATGCATGCGTTCACAAACAAGATGTAGATGCGACTATTAGAGAACCGTGTCTGTTTGCAATCATCATTCATCACATTGGTGGATGTTGGTTAACGATTCATCGGATAAGATACTGCGCTTTGTAAAGTCTCAGTCCTTCGAACAACGTCCTCGGAATTGCACAAGTTTTCTTTCCCCGGCAACTTCTCCTTTTTGCTTTCTTGCTTCGAAACAATGAAACTTATTGTTTACCATTTGAGAGCGATTTAAAGTTTAGTTCGGATTATGATTTAGAGATGTTATGTTTTTTACAGTCATGACGTATTTTTTAGCGCTAGGAATTGCTTTATTTGTCATTTATTTTCTTTGATTATTTTATGTATCGGATTTTGCACTTTTCAGGTGGGAATTATATGGAAATATATGTTTCATTTTTTTGCTAACAAAAAATAGTACAAACTTCGAAAAAATGTAAAACATTCCCCTTATTGAATAAAACCATCTATATATTTTATAATGAATATTATAATATAAGTATCCCTATCTTGGAAAAAATAATTTTGGGGGCAAACAAAATTTTGTCCATATAATTTACCTATAATTTACCTAGCAAACGTATTATCCAATCGAAATTTCGTTAGATTATTTTAAATAAAAATCGTAAAAAAAGACTTTTAAGATATTGAATATTATAAACCACAATTTCCCGGCGCTTTCACATCTGATAATTTACATTTTAAATTAAGAAAAGTAACTTTTACTGTAATATTGGTTGTTAAAAGTTTTTCAAATAAATATTTTGTTTAAAAATAGGAATGACATAGTTCTGTAGTAAATCCATTGGGCATATAATAAGAAAAAGCAGGGTCTGTAGAAAAGTTTTGGTGGAAAAGATAAATGACACCTGTTCATCGTATTTTCCCTTTTTCGAAGGTAAATTAAGATCAGGGCGATACAGGTGGCGGCGGAGGCGGCATGGAGCAAGGCTAAGTTCGGGTCGGTCGAACCAGGGATTGGTGTGGACGTGACTTTTCTTCCATAAAGTATATTATTGAGGATAGAATAGGGTTGGACAAAAGTAATCCTGGCTGGTTTAACTGTGTGATATAGGTGTTTCTCGAATCTATTTATTAAGGCGTATTTGCTCGTCCTTGATACGGCGCACTTTTCCGACTTACTGCACGTATTATTTACTCTGGCGAAAGTTCAAAGTGGAATCTACGAGTCGTGCGGAGCGCCCTCCATAAGTGAAACCTTCTTCTCGGCGGCGACAAAAATTGATATTTAGAGACGGCGCCCGTCCCTTTTCCTTAAAATCTCGCTCCTTTATTAAATGCTGCCCGCTCCCCATAAGATTTATCTGGGCCGTCAAGGATTCTTGCGCCTTGCGCCATGTGCCTTGGTCCTTGGACACCGATCCGCTTGTTAATTTATGGCCGCAATTGTCGCTGGATAAATATAAATCTGAGATAAAACATTTAAAAGGCTGTCTGAACTTGGTTAATGGCTAAATGCTCGATAAAACTTTGCTGCCGTTCGCTTCGGAATGTTGCAATAATCAAGGATTTAATGCTTATTTGCCTGGATAAATTTCCACTCAACAATCACTCCTAAGTTTTCTCCACTTTGCATTTTCCTTCATTTGTTTACCATGAGAAAAAATCAAAAATTTGAAAATTTGATTTTAAATGAATTTGAAGAGAACATTTTAATTTTTAAAAAATAAAATAATTAAATTAATTCGAAAATTAAGCGACATGTTAAAACCATTTATTAAAATGTACATTTTTCATTAGCATAACAAATACCGGTGCTTAATGATCGATTTTCTAAATATGCGTATAAATATTTCAACCATTCGATGTTTAATAAACTTGCGGCTTTGCTCGGCTATAAATTTTGATGCTGCATTTTAATATATTCTATGCATAACTAAATGAAATATTTATTAAACTCTTCGATTTTGTATATAATGCATAAATTTATATGCCGCATTTGCATTTCCGTAATCCACATGCAACAAAAATTCCCCACTATTTTATTTATTTTTGCTGTAAAATTTATGCTTCGTTTATTCCAAGAAAATGAACAAGCATAATGCTCGCAGGAGAAAATAAATCGTTTTTTTTTTCGATTTAAATAGCAGTGAGTGATATTTATAACCCGAAATTCATCCCTGCACCTATTTTTTATTTTATTTTTTATTGAAGAACTGTTATCCCTCACCGTTTTGTTATAGTTTGAAAGTAGGCTAACTTTTATCGGAGACGCAATATTTTTTCATGACACGAAGATCGATCTCTTTATCTTCATTTTTTTCCCTCTACACAACTTTGCCGTTTCATATTTTTCATATAATTTCTTCGATAGAAATTCAATAGAAAATTCACAAGAATAAATTATAGAAAAAAGTAAAAATTTAATAACATTATCACGTAAATGCTATTAAAGTATAATTGCAATTGGATTAGTGAAAATTTCGAAATTGCGCTTGAGGTGCGACTATGCAACAAATTGAAGTCATGGTTGTCTAATTTCAAAGGCATTAAGGGTTGATAGGTGGAGCAGTCCAAGGTAATGCCAGATGGTAGTGTGCAATGTGTACTCGCTACGTTTGTAATCAAGTACATTAATGTGTTGGTAATCTTTGGAAAGCATCCAAAGGAAACAGATATGCATAGCTGAAGCATGTATCATATAATACCTCCATGACTATATCTACTTTATAAGGTTCATTTGAGCACTGCAGCACAAACAAGCTTAGCCTTATGTCCTCGTTCCATAATACACCTAAAATTCCTACTTAAACTCACGTCACATCTCTTGCTGCATCCGAGCTTAGCAGAATTTTCATTGTTATTCCAACTAAAACGCAGTTATTATTATATTTTGTTTCCTCTAAAATTACGCGTTTCAATTTCGCTTTAACGATGGCAATTGGGAGATGTTTTTGATGATTGTTGGTTCGATATGTTTAATACACTGCGAACATTTTCCGGATAGTAGTAATTGGAGAACAGCTTTGTTTCGTTAATTAATTTTCGACTAGAAACTTCTTGAAGGATTCTCTATTCTGCGTACGTATAAATCGAATAAACTGAAGCAGCAGCAACAGCAGCAGCAGCAGCAGCAGCAGTAGGCACGATGAATTGGATAGATGGCGGAAAAGATAACAATAAGAAATAAAAGCTCCTTTGCCGTTATTCTTTCTTCGCTTTGCGAGCTTTCTGCACCGCTGTGGCGACCAGCAAGCAGTATTTGTGCGGTATCACACCGAGCACGTGTTCTCCTTCTACCTCCGCGGGATTATCTCTCGGTAAATAATGTGAAGTGGATGCTTGAAAAGAAACAGCAGATAAGCAGCAGATAAGCCTATAAAGAAAGTTGGAGCGAAATATTTCCGCCCGCTCATAATATATCTATTAATTAAATTAGGGACTCGGAGCGGCGGCGGCGGCGGCAGGCAGAGCAGTGGAAGAGAAAATAAGTTGCAGTTGGAACGTTTAAATGTAATTTAACGCGTGTGCCCTCCCGAGACTCAACACTAACAACAAGAAACCTAAACCCAACTAAACTTTAAATATAACGTTCGACGAACACCTATTTTCTATCTGTATATAGCGATCGCTTCCATTTCCTCGAGCAAATTGTTTCACCTACACCGAAGATCTGCTTCCCTCCTTTTCGCATTGCATATCCCACTTACTTGCTTTGAACGATGGAAGCTTTTGATACCAATATCTACTATACCGCTTTCTATATGTGTGTGTGCGTCGTCGATTTTCCATTGCAATTGCCTTCTTTATTCGCATCGACTAAAGCCGTCATCCGGATTGAGATTCCTTCTTATATATCGTTAAAGAGACCATTTGCCCATCAAATAGAAATGCGTGCCGATGAAATCTTCCGCTATGCCGCTGCGGATAACGTGCAAAATGGTTATTATCTATAGGTATAGGGCACGAGGTGTGTAGTTACTAGTTGTTTGTTTGCTAGTTGCTTAACTCCGGCATCGATCTTGTGTTAATTACAGTGCCATCGGTAATTAATGTGTCCAACCGTTAGTGTAACACTATCGATACCCTGAAATCCTTTACGAAGGACCCAATGAGATTAATTTACTAGTTATCTTAACCTAATTTCCTAATTCGACAATATAAATAAACTTCCATTTAGACCCCATGAGCCAATTTTCACTTTATAAGATTTCAGTTTAAATTCATTTGAAGCCATTTATTAGTGTCTATTAGTGTAATTTTTCGTAACGTTTGCTTAAAAAATCTGTTTTTTAATAAGTAACAATAAAATTGGTATTTTGGACACTTTCTAATTTTATTGTTTTATTTCTATTGTTTTTTTTACCGGTCGCCTTCACACAGAACTGACAAATACTTAATTTCTTCTTTAACGTTTTTATAAGAAACGAAAATTAAAATTATCTTTTTTTACCATAAAAAATACATATTATGAAGAAAAATTATCATTTATTCAACTTTTTCATTTTCTTATTCCCGGCGCCTTCACACGTAGCAATTCCTTGTAAAAAATTTCCTAATTTATAATAAGACAGAAAAGTTATCAAAAAAATATTTTTAACAATAAAAAATAATAAATTAATAATAATAATAATAATATTTATTCAACACCAATAAATTTACAATTCTTCTAGTTTTATATATATATATATATACATCAGTTGGTAGTAGTACAATGTTATTACAATTAAGTGTTGAATAATACCCACCGGAGGTGTCAAGCACCTGTGTGTGGGGGAGATGTTGTAAATGTTGAGGCATAGTATAAATGCAAAAAGTATATCAAATAATTTAATTTATATCAGGT